>DWTU01000312.1:0-18664 GCA_018251515.1 Cecropterus confusis | reverse complement strand
TATTGGGCAGAAATGGGTGTGGCGGTGGTGCTTCCGGCGTCGAACCACAAAGAGTTCTAGCACCTTCTCGATTTCTAACCAAAACGGATAACTAAATGGAAAAATAACACACTACGTGGTTACATTGTGATGATACCATTTCTAATATTTCTACACTCAACTACATCAACATTTTACAAATGACAAATAAACGATAAACAAAAAATAATCAAAAATACAATTTTACGTAATCAAGCGATGCAGAATAATCAAAATGAATACTATATTCGTTCATAAAATTGAAAACGACGGTTGTAATAGAAAGCCAGACACTGTTATTCTTTAATAAAAAGACGTTTCACTTTCCATTTTTATCAAAAAATACAGACACCCATCAAACATCAAAGTATCTATCTCGTTTAAAATCAATCACGTCTTTTACATTAAACAGATATTTCGCTTTTAATAATCTCTACAACAAATACGTAAGTATATTGCGTGATTCCTTTATCTCCGCCGAAAGCCTGAGGCATAAAACAATGTTTGTTGATCTAATTTTCACCGGTGAAAATGTTACACGCATTTTTATATATTTCTATACCACCTACTGATGTTATTACAAATATTTGCCGAACAAAAGAATGTTAGCGACAAACTTTGTGCACCAGACTCGCGTGTTTTAACGTAACTGTTGAAATATATATATTTCAATAGTTAATCAAAGTGAAGCGTATCTAGCCAACCTAAAAGCTTCTAGTTTTTTTTTTTTATACTATAGAAGCAGCAAACGAGCATGCAGCCCATCTGGTGGTAAGTGGCTACTGCCGCCCTTGGACATCTGTAATCAACCCTAGGCAAGATTAAAGTCTCACCTAAGGTTAGCCACTGATGCTTTGCTACCCCTGAGGACTAAGATCGAACGCCTCGGAAAAGTATGTCTCCCTTACCTTTCCCACACCTTTCAGACCAGAATAAAACAGCGCATAGCACTGTTGTTATTTGGCAGAAATAGGTGTGGCGGTGCTGCTCCCGGAGTCGAACCACAAAGAGTTCTACCACCTTCTTTTAGTCAAATGTAAGGCAAGATACTGCAGCTAGCTTTTATTGCCCATGTTATAAACAAGATGGTTAACAAAATACAAAGTAATACAAAGAAAAGAGACACACACGCGCTAATTTTCTTGCCAGATCTTCTCAGTCGAGGTCGTATTCCCATGCGGTGGTAGTGTAAGAGAAAATATTGTAACTGATAAAATTTCTAAGCGCCCCCATAGGAATATGCAATTAAGTATATTTCATTTCATTTACATTCTTTAAAACACCATATATAGGATGTTTTTAGCTCTCGCCACTCGGCTACAGCATCAGTGCCTTTAGTACGTTTACTCAAAACGGTCACCGTTTACGATTTTGCTCATACATAGAAAAGTACATTGCAAGTTGATGTTTTCGTGTTACGTCATACCTTGCGATATTGTTTGCAATGTATGGATAAAAACGTACACAATTATTGTTTTGAAGAAACGTAATAAGCTCGTACTAAGCACAAAGCGATGAGCGACGCGACAAGCGACGCGATTTTCACGAGCGATGCGTTGACATCCCAAACCATGAACGACAGCGAACCCTAATTATAATCTATTTATAAAATAGAAGTAGCTTAAGTTACGGCTTATGTTATCAGCTATCCAACAGTGAAAGTCCCGTTAAAATCAGTCTAGCCGTTTCAGAGATTACCCAGAATAAACAGACAGACCGACAAAAATCTTAGTAATTGATGTTTTGTTATCAGTATCGTATATATATCCATATGCATTTGGTAAAAATCTGTTTATTGTTATTGATATTACAAACAGACACTTCAGTTAAATTTTCAGACGACCCACGTACCACTACACTCATAGCCCCATAGTAGGATCAGAACAGAAATTTAATGTCATCATTCAGATGTCTGTCTGGCGGGGGATCGAACCCGGGACCCCCTGCAGACCTCAGACCGGTATGGTGACCGCTCCACAACGTAGGTCGTCAAACACAACACAACTATTACAGTAAAATCACCGTTTAATTCAATTTGAATACACAATAGGACTGAATGCGAGCTCTAAACGATTTATACCGCCATCATTCACACGTGACATGAGATAAGCAATGACTATTAGTATTCGTGTATCGCCATTTGATGCCTGATTGCTAGCGAGTGGCTATATCGCATGGTTAGAACGAACCGAACTTGAAATTTCGGTAAATTGAGTTAAATACTTGAAACCTAGTAACAATATTCTAATGTCTAGCGAATTAAATATTTACGAACTGGTGCTGGAAGAATAAGATAATGGGACTTAAGAAGATTTTTAAAAGCGGAAAGAGACAGAGCATTACGTAGCATACAAAGACATAGTATAGATACTCCTCTTATGATAAGAGGAGTCTTACCTCAGGACGGCAACATGCGTTGCACGATGACCTGAGGACTACGTTGTTACCCCTCGGATATTATGTTATCCTTACCACATCCTCTAGGCCAGGCTTAACACTGCTGTTATTAGGTAGAAATATTTGTAGTTCTTCAGAAGTCGAACCAGACATATTACTATTAGTAAAGTGGCGTTTGTAAAAAGGGCGTTCCCACAAAGCCGGCAATACATTGGCGGCGCCTCTGGCTGGTAAACGTCCATAGGGAGCGGTGACTACGTTTCAGACAGCTCATCTGCATTATCGTTAGGTACATATATATAAAACTAGTAAGATAGTTAAAAATATTTAAACAAAAAACCTGACTGCTTAAAATGACAGGTGCTTAAATTTGACAGGAGGTAGAGCCAGTGTAGTTCGACCGAGGAAGTACCACCGCCAAACCTATTTCTAGCGTGAAGCAATTCGTTGGAAGGATGTGGTTACCAGCTCACTTATATATGAGGTAACCATCTCAGTCCTCGGAAGCAGCAACGCATCTGTGATCGACTTAAAATTAGGACCCCTGTTCTATATGAAGGTACTTACAGATGTCCATGGGCGAATGTAACTTACGACCAGGTGGACTGCATGCGCGATTGCTATCTCAGTCTGATAAACAAAAAATGACTTCTTGTTCATAATGATATATTAACTTTAACGTTTTATACGACTTTTAATAAAAATAGTCAAGTAAAAGTATTATAATATTTATACATTTTTTTAAATGTTCTGTAGGTTTCATTTGATACCCATGTAGACGTGAAAAAAAAAGTCGTCTCCCACCTTTCCCCGCTTTTTAAATGATATAGCCTATGTTATTCTGCAAACTGAGACAATGCGTTAAGCAGTTTGAGCTGTAACGCGTGCCAAAGAAATGTACCTACATACAAACATACGTACATACATACATACGCTCGAAAACATTACCCTCCTTCTGACTCAGTCGGATAAAAACAGAGCCTTTGTGTACCTCCTATCTTCTCTTTAAATACCGTCGCCTCAAGCATTTTCCGAGATAATCGTTCCTAGCCAGTTATAAACCAAATACTTCAAGGAACAGCTGCGAGAAATCTTCGAAACTATCCTAAAACTTTAAAAGTTAAGCGCTTACACACACGTGCGCGATAACGGATAAATAACGGTGCCGTTAGCAGAGCTTTAAATGGAGAAGCTTTTTAAGAGAAGCTTTTAAACTTATGTTTTGTTACGTATACTTGACTTCGGAAATTCTAAAATAATATGTATATATATATATATATACGCATGCATGTATCTGATGTTGTGGGTAACTTTGCAAGACTTCCATGTCCCATTGCTTGGCAAAGAATGGACTATTCCCATGACAAGAGGAAACCAAGAAATCACTCCACCATAAATAAATGAAGAAAATCGGTTTCTACACTCATAGCCACGAACAAGGATTTCTTCTGTGTCATGACCGTACACACAGACGATTACACAAACACCCAGACCCAGAACAGAATTCTTTTATCGATTATATATCGAACCCGGAACCCACTGCAGGGTAGGTAAAACCGACTGTACTAATACATATTGGTATTGGTAGCTACTGGTTCGTTGCTAGCCTGATTGTGATATGCAGCCTTTCATGCTCTTTAAAAGCATGTAAGCGTCCAAAATTTTGCCTTCAGCGGGCACCCATCCAATACTCGACTGCATCTTACGTTACTTAACTTTATCTACTTAGACCAAATGGTCATAATTTATCGCTACCAGGGATTTAGGTCCTAATGTCCTTTTAAAGATTGGTAGGGAATAATAACTTAAGAAGTCACGAAATAAATTCCGAAAACTGATTATAAATTTAATGCTTTCCATTTCTCTTCCTCGCACGTATTTTATTACAGCCTGAGGATTACCAAGATCGGTTAATATAATGGATTTAGATATGGTATAGCGGTTACATTTATACTAATATTATAAAGAGGAAAACTTTGTATTTTTGTATTTTTTAAGTTTGGTATGAATAACTCAAACACCACTGAACCTATTTTAACAATTCTCAGCATTAGAATGCTACATTATTCCTGAACAACATAAGCTACATTTATTACTAGAAAAAATAAGGGATCCTTGCTAAGATTTCAGTAACATGAACCACGGTGTAAAAAATGGTTTAAAATTTCTTTCATCGCATACGCTGCGGAAACTAATGATAGATCAAAAAATGTTCCACAATATTAGATAGCATATCAATATCTACAAAAAATCTCGCGATACTATATGTTCAACTATTGTAGTTATGTCAATATTACTACTTATTACATTTTGAAAGTTACTAAAAAAGCTGAAAAATCAGACCATGATAACCATACCTTCGTATGAATCAGTGTCTAAAAAATATTTCATATTCAAAACTAAACTAAAACTAAACTAAAACTGATCTTACCTAGGGTTGATAACTTATTACATATCCAGGCGTTACACTGGCTTGTTTAACGTCAATACATTTTTTAACGTCATCGTTCAGAAGCTAAGTAGTACCATGTCCCGTGATATGCAAGACTAACTGTGCCCCAGGTTTTCACACGCCCCTATATACGGAAAAAGCAAACAAACATAGCGTGATGTTATATAGCATATAGCCTTCCTGAATGAATGAACTATACAACACAAAAATATTTTTTTTAAATTAAGTATAGATTGCAAGCAAAACTACATAAACTATTTTGTTATAATAAACCCGATCAAAAGAACTTTAAGAAAAACACAGTAAGTATAAATAAAATAATTTATGAATAATTAATCAATTCAGCGTAGTAATGTCATGAATTTACGCAGCTAATAAGACGGGCCGTACCCGTCAAAATATTGTATGACACACATGAATATATCTGCCATCACACGTACGATGTACGTGTCACACATGAACCCATATCCAATAATTTCTGACATTTTAATGAAAATGGCGCTACTTGGTCTAGAGAATATTGCGCGAAATGACCTATAATAATATTTATACAACGCGTAAGAAGAATTTAACATTTTACCTTACATTTTTGGATTTGGGATGTACGTGTATTTATTACCCTTTCACTTTTCGTTCTGTCTCGATTCTCTCGCGCGTTCATGCCTTTGTATGAGACCATCTTAAGCGTCAAGGGTAGCAATGCATCTGTGATTGACTTCAAATAGATCCCCTCTTATCTACTAAACTGCTTACAGTACGACTGCAAGTTTGCTTATTCGCTTATTGTTAAGCGAATTTCAGCAAACTTCGCTATAATTTGAGTAATTTCGTGGGCATATAAGATAGATACATGGGTACATCAGACACATAGGTACATGTATAGTTGTAACGCATCTTGTTTGTAACGCTTGTAACGCTAAACGAATGATGTTTTAAGCGACTTTTTTGTGGCCCACGGATTGTAGCAACCTTAGTTTCTACAGCGTGTATCTCAAGATAAGACTAGAATAAATTACTAAACTAATTACAGATGCTAATTTCCAAAACGCACTTAGAAAAATCAGTGGCGCATACCTGGGATTCGAACCTCGGAACTCTCCATTTCTATTCAGCTTACATTTTTCATTAAGGTCGAAACTGCTTCGATAATTGCATTACTTTGTAAACAGAGAAGGTTATAACAATATAAATATTTCGGTTATCCACATACAATCTGAGGCATGGTTTTGGCAACAGTCAGGGGGTGAAGTGGGGTAGTTCAATAGACATGCGACAGTGTGACGCCTAACGTAACCACGTACAGGCGAGTACGTAAATGTATGTAGACTTTGAAGTGATACTTCTTTAGAAGCGTAGTGATTTAAAGGTCAAGGAAACGAAGACGTGTTACGAAAGCAGTTGTCAGCGCTACAAGTAGATTGTATTGGGACCCCTTTCTTATTTTACTTCATAGATAATAATATAGAGCTCAAGGTTAGTATATGTGGAATAAAACGCCTTTTTTATTTATTATTAATTTGCACTTCTGCCGTTTGTGATTTTTTTTGTCCATAATATACAAAGAAATTGAAATAACTTCTCTGTACATATTTAACTCTAACGAACGAATACGATCACTAAATATAAAAAATTACCGTTCTGTGATTTCAAAGGATGTAAAACCAACCGTTTGCAGTGTAACTAGAGGTACCACCGTCACAAATATTTGTATCGTATAAACACAATATAAGCACTGTGTTGTTCAGGGGCATATTTCATACGAGGCGTTCCAACTTAGTCCTCATGAGTAGGAACGCATCTATGTCTCAACTAGGACTCTAATCTTTCCTGAGCTTAATTACAAATGTGCCTGAACGCCCGTTGTCACTTTCCATCAGAGAAGGAGAAGGGAGTCTTCTTGCGCCTTGGTTACTTGATTAAAATGAAAAAGGTATTTAAAAACTTGTTCTATTAATGTAAGCCCAGCAAAGAATTGATTCGGTTGTCTATCATACACTTAACTATACCATACACATAGTCTCTTTGATTAAAAAAAAATAACTTGTATAAAAAACAAATCATAAATTATATTAAAATACGAGAAAAAATGTACATAATTCACTTCTGTCGTAGCCTGTACATTGCGTTTCGCCTTCCGAAAACGGAATCGCTGGTTCCATATCGACCTTTTTATTGCATTTTATTTTGGCGAACAATGTCTCCCTGATCGCAACACGCACGCTACGAATTTTAGTTATATAAAACGCCTTGAAATCCAGCGATAGACTCTAAAGATGGTGGGGCATATTATCAATAGAAAATTAAAAACAGATTTACTTATATATTTTTAAACCTTCTCAGCCTAAGTCAAGCAAAGAAAGGATACGGATGAGTTATTAAACGACTCCGAATCTTTTTAGTAAACAATAATTGGAAGTCATGTCGCAACGTTTTAATCTTGTATTAAACATATTTATAAAGATACCATAGTTATGGAGCTTTTATTGTAGGATGTAAGGCCACGCAAATATAAATGAACTGTAACGTATTACTTATGATACATGCAATGTTTAACCGACTTATCAAATGAAAAAGATTATCTATTTATCGCATAATTTTTCCCCCATTTTGTAAAACGCCTTTTTTATTTATTATTAATTTGCACTTCTGTTGTTTGTGATTTTTTTGTACATAATATACAAATAAATTGAATTTAGGAATAAAATAAACTAGTACCATTGTTAAAAACATTAAAACAAAAAACTATTCAAAACGATTTTTTTGTTCATAATGATATATGTAATTTAATGTTTTATATAAGTTTTTGACAAAATAGCCAAGTAAAAGTATTATAATATATAATTATATTTTTGAATGGTCTATTTACTACCTTTCACTTGATACTCATATTGTCGGGATGGTAAAAAAGTCATCTCTCCTTCCTTTTTTCCCTACTTGCAGAGGCCATTTTTTTTAATTACATAGCGTATGTTACTCTCCAAACTGAGACGATTCTAATGATAATGTTTATGTCGGGTAAATAGCATTAGTAATACACTTCCTCCATCTTGAGAGAATCTTTAACATCGCTATGTAAATGTTACTTGTACAATGTACACTAGATGGCGCTCTGTAGCATAACCTAATATCATAGAAATATTTTTATTAAATATGCATTTTAAATTATTCCAAAAAAAATTTTATATAAATTAAAAAATAAAATTGTAACGAATAGAAATATTATATTTAAAATATTTTATCAACATTATCAAACAAAACTAACGTTTGAACGCATCTTAATGTCAGTTTAGTTCTGAATGTTGGCAGCGCGTCATTTCAATTTCAAACGGTTTTCGATTGTGTAGTGTTCTAGCGTTGTCAATAAAATTTAAAACTATCGTAAAAGTGGAGTTTTTCTTTTAATTATGTCGATTTTTAATGAGTTATTGCCTAAAATAAAAGAGATATCAAAAGATTACGTCAAGGATTTCAATGATGAGTTAAAGGTAAAACGTAAATTCATGAATAAAATTGTAAATGTGATAATCATTAGGACTGAAATTTAAAATTGTTTCAATAATGTGCTATTTGTATTGTGTATTTTGTAAGAAAACTTCTGATAAGTGTATAAATAGTGTTTCAAGCGTACAATGCTTGTGGTTTACAGGCCGCGTTTCAGTTTTTTGATAAGTTTGAAGAGGAGTTTCAAAATGGGCGAATTCGAGCGCGGGAGAAACCACCAAAAGATAAAACCCTTATGACGACGCTCCAAAGTATTCATGAGGACGAAGGTAAGTTATGATAACGGTTCTTTATTTTATTATGACTAGATAAACATCAATGCTGTAAATCTATATTTTACCCCACTGCTAGGTTTTTAGTATGAGAAGGGCGTAAGGCATAGTCCACTGCGGTGGGCATATGCGGTACGTATCACACATCTTTTAAAAAACTTCTGCATAACTATTAATTATTTCAAGTTTTACAATCCTTCCATGAATGAAAATGGATTTTAAAACGGAAATCATATATAGATAATCTTATTTTTAGTCATGTACTTAATTAATGTATAATTAAAATAACCCTTATCAATAATCTAACCAATATCAACAATAACAAGATTTAAATAGAATTAAATGCAATTCTAGTAGCACTGTTAATTAAATGTAGTGAACTTATCAGTCGTGTTGGTCAAATTGTCAGAACAATTCAAAATCACTTAGTTAAGTTGTCTATTTATAAGTTTAAAGCATTGTTTAATATCAAACTGCCATAAAGCGTATTATAAAATATCTGTTTACATAGAGAACAAAACACTTGGGATTGAACAATTATATAACGCTTAGCGCTTTTTACACTCATACTAGGATTTTCTCCTGTTTCGTGGGTACCATGGACACACAAAGATGGATACACAAACATCCAGACAGAACAGAAATCTTAATTCATCATTCGGATGTCTTGTCTGGTTGGGGATCATACCCAGAACCCTCTGTGTGTCAGACCCATGTGGTGACCGCTCCGACACACGTGACATCTCATACATACATATCAGAAATAGGAGGAACAAAGCCATACCAAAATCTAAATTCATATGTATTTCTCTAGTTTTTCACATACCACTTCTGTTGGGCAAAACTCCCTTAAATAAATATCTATACTTATAATAAATCTGTAGAGAGATCAATTCTGTACATGAAATATATATCCAAAATAACTATCAGGGGGTGATTAGGGATCGATACTGATGCCAAAAATGCAATCAGTAAAATTTTTGTCTGTCTGTCTGTATAACCGTTATAGAAACAAAAACTACTCGACGGATTTTAACGAAACTTGGTACAATTATTTTTCATACTCCTGAGCTGGTTATAGTATACTTTTCATCACGCTACAATCAATAGGAGCAGAGCAGTGAAGGGAAATGTTGGGAAAACGGGAGAAGTTACTCCATTTTTTAAGCTTCCGTCGCGTGTGCAACCTTAATGGTTAAAGCTACACAGAAATCATGTATGACGGAAATGTTCTCCTTAAAATTATATAAATATATTCCACAACAGCATATTTCTATCGTTTATGGTTGACTCACAATAACACGTGTAACTCCTGGTAGTTTAGCAGTTCGAAGCTTTTTGATTATATTTGTCACATTATTTAATTTGGCGCTACGAAGTTCGCCGGGTCAGCTAGTTCTAAATAAATTACAACTACGCTGTAGATATTACTTTTCATTTAATTATTTGTAAACTAGCTATAAACAATAATTATTCTACATAAACTATAGACACACCGTTTCGACTGTACAAACACTATAATGATAGTAGTTACTTGGTACCAATTTAGGCTCTCTACTATTAATAAAACAAAAACCCGAACTAACATTTAGCATGAGTGGTGTCAAGATTCCAGTCTTACCAGAAGAAGTCTAACTTTACTAATACTAAAGTAGTAAACAGAACTAAAATTAAGTATCTTAATACTGTGCACAACACATTTCAGAGAGATACCTACTAGTAAACAGATATTTTCGCTCCAAGTTTCCAAGTAACTTCTGACATTCAATACATCTCCGTGCATAAACAGTATCAGCCCCACCAACGTCGCATCGTTAGTCTTACGAACAAGTATTATGTACTAGATTTACTAAGCATGTCTTGCAATTACACGTAAAATATATAAAAGAAAAAAATTAAAAACTAACTAATAAAATATATATTTCTTTATCAGATTGAAGAGACAAACGCACATTAAGTTCACCTGATGGTGTGAGAAATGTGAACACGTGTGTATGCGCATGGACTTCAGTAAGCAACTTCATACAGAACAGGGGCTCTACCTGAAGTCGATCAAAGATGCGATGCTACTCTCGAGGACTAAGATGGACGCCTCGTACATATTTAAGTCAGTCGAAAAATGTCTTTTATTTACTTAATAGTTAAATAAAACTTTAGTCACATAACAGTACATTTTCATTTATACATAGAATATTTTGAACAGTTTTGAGAGCCAGGAACCCTCGGGAGCATCCCCAGAATACCCTACTAAAGTTTTATCCCAATCAGATTAATAGTTTAGAAACACATAGAGGACAAACATTGATTTTTATTTATATAGATAATGTGCTGAGAGTTCCTAAGACTTAACACGGCGTAAATGAGATTCTGAGAAGCGGGTAGAGTTTTACGTCTTTATTTAACTATTCTATTTTAATCCACGCTCAGCTTACACACATGAAGGTAAACGAAACATGTATATCATAATACGGCCGAGAATAACGTTTTGCACGGATACGCAATTCTATAATCCACTTGATACCACCCGTGGCTTCGGACACGTGGAGTTAATTTACATACAGTTCTTCGGAGATGAAAGGAAAAAATAGTTAATGCGATTGTATTAAAAACCCTTTTGCGTTGCAGCTTTGATAAAACAAATTAAAGATAAATGTAAAGAATAAAATATAGGATGTGGAAAATCGTGACTAATTTCAGAAATAGCGAAATGAGAAAATATATTGTGGTCATAAAGAAAACCTATTCAATTAATTTTAAGTCCAGAAATGAAAGCAGTGGCAGCGGTAATCAGATGGTGTCAGATCAACGAATTTGTAGAATGTTTGAATTTGTTGGAGTACCTGGGTGGATTTTCAAAATAGCAAAATATTACTGTTATTCTAAATTTTGACTCGAAATAGAAACTCTACCACTTATTAACCACTTTAGATTATACTTTATGCAAATGGTTGAGCTTTTAAAGTTTTAAAATAATGAAAATATTGGGTTAAAATACTAAAAACCTCAAAACAGTGATTCGAAAGTCATTAATCTCTTTGTTATTTTTCAATCGTTTTCATCATTTATTGAAAAAAAATGAAAAATGGGTCTAAATTTTATTTTACTTTATTTCCTCTGTAATAATGAACGTTTAAACACATTGATAATATAGTTTTTTTAATGATTAATAACCGTTGATAATATTATTTAGCTTTCGAAAATTTTTTTACAAAAATATAATCATTAATCTCCGCAAACTTGGTTTCATTAAATATGGTCAACAAAATTATAAAATCACACTATCCCGCTCATTCCGGGAGTTCCCCCTGCACGAACTCTCAGTTGTTGCCGAGACTTGGTGGAGTTCAAACGTGTTAAGCAGTGAAATTTCGTTTTAAAGTGATTTTCTGGTTGTTTTTTATAAAATCTCGTCATTAAACGACTGGACATATATGCGGTAAGTAAATTTTCTTAAGATAAATGATTATGAGCATGGGTAGCAATTTACTTCCCTTAAATAAATAACTGTTATTTGTATAGCTAGTAGCTCAATCTGACAAGTTGTGACATGTTAACTATTGTTTCGTCATTTATCGCAACATCATTCATCGTGTAATGTTAGATGAGGTGAATGATTGTTAGTGAGGGAAATGATTATTTTGTTGTGTTGAATGATCCGTGGTGGAGTTTAATGATTTTTATATAATTATATTTAGGTAGGTATGATTGTGATTACAAAGATAATTTCTTAATTATTTCATCTTCAGTGTAAAAAAACCACAAATACATAATACTTCATTTTATGTAATTTTTGAATTATTACTTATTCTATTTTTTTTTTTTTGCTACATTGCTTTATCTGCATTTCATTGATAACTAACAGTTTTATATTTATAAAAAATAAATTACGTCTTATTATGCCTATTAACTTATGTTTATTAAATTTTTATTTCTATACGCAGGTCTAATCATGGGTAAAACAAAACAAGAGCGCTTAGCCCAACAAAGGCTGTGCAAAAGACGCAAGTATATGGAGATCAAAAATGACCCAGAATTATATGAATTAGAAAAAGAAAAACAACGTAACAAGTACAAAAAACGTAAAGAAGAAAAGAAACAGAAATCTATAACAGAAAAAAGTCCACGTGAACAGAAAAAAATACGTAAACAATGGAGAGAAAATTCTAAGAAATATAGACAGGGTAAGAAAGATCTAGCTACATCAGCACTTACAAATATAAATGTTGAAGTTGTTAACGTTGAAGCTGAAGGAACTCCTAAAGAAACCACTAACTGTATTGAAGATCCGATAGGATTATTTACAAAAGAAGATGTTAAAAAATCAGAAATGAATATTAAATACCAAGAATTAAAGAAAAGAATGAGATTGGCCTATATAATAAAAAAACAGCAGAATATAATACAAAATCAAAAAATGAAAATAAAAAGGTTGAAATCAATCATTAACAAGAATATTATATTTAATAATCAAAATGAAGGTGACAGGCAAAAAGTTACTCAACACAATAAACGCGTAAATACTCGTCTTGCCAAATTAAAATCAAGAAAAGACACCAAATTTCGTTTACTTCGCCAACATGTAATACAAACTATTGAAAACTTTTACAATGATGACGCTGTTAGTACCATTTCTGCAGGGAAGAAAGAATTTATAACACGGAATAAAAGGAGAATGCAAAAAAGGTACCTCTCAGCCCCTCTGAAAGTCCTACACAAAAAATTCTTGTTGGAAACAGATGTTAAGATAAGTTATTCGTTTTTCACTAAACATCGTCCATTTTGGGTGCTTCATCCTAAACCTATGAATAGAGAAACATGTTTGTGTACTCAACACACCAATATGGAACTACTAATCAAAGCTCTGTATTATGCGTCTATTATAGGCGAAAAAAACTCGAATGAATTGGTGTCAACTTTATGTTGTGAACCCAAGAACGAAAAATGTTTACTCAGGGAGTGTATTTCTTGTGAAAATAAAGTTTTAAACTACAAAGAATTCTCTAATGACTCTAAATTGACCTATTTTAAGTGGAGAAAAGTAACTAAGGAGGTAGTAACGAAAAAGGGTATAAAAAAGAAACAAGCACTAATAATAAAGGACACAATAAAAGACCACCCACTTTCAGTTATTCATGAATTAGAAACATTGATAAAGCCCTTTTTCTTACACGTTTATAACATTGAAGTCCAATATGCTACCATGAAAAGCCTAAAGGAAAATCTAACGGTATCAGAAGCTGTTATACATGTAGATTTTTCGGAAAATTACGCTTTAAAATTTTCTCAGGAGGTCCAGTCGTTTCATTTTGGAGGGAGCAGACAACAAGTTTCTTTGCATACCTCAGTGATTTACACTCATGATTTTTCTATAGGAGCTATTCGACCGATTTCAGTATGCAGCATTAGTAGTTGTGTTCGCCATGATGCGCCAGCTATTTGGTCGCATTTGATTCCACTCATCAAACAGGCTTTAGAAATTAATCCGTTTATAACGATATTACACTTTTTATCTGATTCGCCCATATCCCAGTACCGAAATAAATTTATGTTTTATATAATATCACAGATTCCGAAAGATTTTGGATACATTTCTAGGATAACTTGGAATTATACTGAGGCGGGACATGGAAAAGGTGCCCCTGATGGTGTAGGAGCCGTTTTAAAAAGGACTGCGGATAAAATGGTTCATTACGGACGCGATGTTGGTGATTTTGATTCATTTTGTCAAGTACTAAAAGAAAACGTGGAAAATATAATCTTAAAGATAGTAACGGAAGATTCTATAAAAGAAAAAGAAACCCTTATTCCAAAAACTCTTAAGCCTTTCAGAGGCACCCTTTCGGTCCATCAGGTTCTTTGGGATGTCTCATCGACGAAACTTACTCTAAGGAAGGTAAGTTGTTTTATATGTGATATTGATGAGAGTTGCTCGCACGGCAAGCACCTGGGATTTTATGACATTTTTAGTAAAAATACCGTCGCGGGTAATAATTATAATGAATCAGAAAATGTAATGCCATTGGCCGCAACAGCACGTCCTGAGAAAAAAACTAAAACAAAGGAATTGGACGAAAATAAAAGAATTAAAGTATTGTCAGACATAACTTTAAAAAATGAAACAAACTTGCATTATTGGAATCGACCATCTTCGTCTAATACAACAAATTATTAAAGCTCTTCAAGTAATTCATTATTACATAAAATAACATAAAATTTATGCAATATATGTAGGTAACACATATTGCACAAATTTATAACAATAAGATTAATCGAGGGTTAATATTCAGTAATTCGATATTTTATAGAGGCTGTTTGTCTTCATGGCAAAGATTGTTACGATTTATAAATGATTTAAGAATCAACAAGTCATGATACAATAATTAAAATATCATTTAGATTGTTTGGAAGAGACTGTTTACTTTGCTCAAATATATCAGAGTTGTTGATTTTTTGTATTTTAAGCTTAAGAAGCTAAGACAAGCACTGACTTATGTTAATCATTAAATTATATTACTATTTGTTAAAGAATGATTGTGTTTTGGTAAAATTCAAAGATTTTATATATTTGCGTGTTACATAATATCTATCAGTAATAATAAGATTAATCAAGGCTTATTCAGTAATTCGATATTTTATAAAGGCTGGTTGTCTTAATGTCAAAGATTTTTTCGTTTTATAGTTTAGTACTGTTTCTTATTAGTAAGTTGATTTTTAATTCTTAAATAAATAACTAAATCAAATACACTGTTATATTTGCATCATTAACTTCAACACCTTATCATTTACTTCAACAGGTTAAATCATTCATGCCTACTTAACATCATTCACTTCAACGCAAAATTTATATTTTACTGATTTTCTCCTAAATCTGGTATTTAAATTGTAGATTAAATATACATCTGGCCTTCTTTTTCTAACAACATCATTATTTAGTTGTTATTTTTTGGTTTTTGGAGTTATATAAAAAATCCTATTAAAATAGTCAAATAAAATCAGAAAATGAAAATCCACCCCTATACAAGCGGTTCGAGTGTAGGTCAATATTACTACTTGTAAAAAGTCTTAATTTTTTGTTATACTTTTACAAGAGCGTTTAAATGAGTAGTGATAGGCTGGTGAATGAACAGCTTAGGCTTTTCACTGGGAGATGCGTGTTTAAAGTCCCAATATGTAACTCGGTATCAATTCGAAGTCACGTGCATATTATTATTATCACCCATTTTAACAATGAAGAAAAATATCATTTCAAATCTTATATGTTTTAGAAGTCTGTTTACAATATTCTTAAATTTATGTTAAAATGTAAGTCTTTTTCAAATTAGGGGAAGATCCGTCTCCAAGATCCAGAGATTAGACGGGTAATAATATTAGATTTTAGATTACTTGTACAAACTTTAAGCGGTAGCGTTAAAATAATTAGGAACTCATAAAACCATGTACGGATTTTAGTGTCAGCCTACGGTAGTGTTAAAAAAGGAGTTTAATGCAAATAAATTATACTATATAAAGATCCTTAAATTAGTTTGTATAGAAGTTACGCTCGAAATTGATATTACATAAGATGTACTTATTTTTTTTTCTTCAATAATGATATAATATCTGCGCTATTTATTATTTTACATATTTTATAAAGAATTATTTTGCTACCGCTACACAAATTTCTATATTTATTTGTCATTCACTCTGCTAATGCACTTTGAGATGGGCCTTTCAACTTTTTTACAAAACGCAGGTAAACCGGTAAGGCTCGCGACAGGTGTTTTAGAAAAAACGAAAATGTTTTTTGTTGCTTATTGCGTTGTTAACAAGCTCATGTGGACAGAGTTCAGTGTATAAATAGCAATGGATATTAAAATAATGTTAATCATAATTAAGAATGCCAGCTGTTACTTTTTTGTTTAACCAAATGTTATATGCACCTGTTATTTAAGGGAGCGTAGGGTCACAAGGATCCATTCAGCCTGTCCCTTTACAGGTACAACAGATAGGTAAATGAATATTTTTGTACGTAATTTGAGCAGCAAATAAGCATAAGGCTTTCTGATATCAAGCGATCACTTCTTCTATTTGTAACCGATTCACTTCAACCAGACTAAAAAAAACGTAACATCAACGTTATAAAGCTGTTACAGTTGAAGATCTTTGAAAGGTTCTTTAATCCGTCCAAAATATGCTTAAAACCATTAACAAGTGTGACGGAAGTTAAAAGAAGTCCAGTGGTAACTCGTATTTCTCATTCGGGCTTCGAAAAGCTTATTAGGCACTGGGAATACTATATTATGTATATACTAGATATCGTGTTTGCATAATATTGAACTTAGAAAATTTCACGGCTTTGAAATTACAAACAGGTTTTGAAATTATATATTTCAATCATTGTCTAAATAGGCTAAGACAAAATAGTTAGGAACATTTTTTTCCTTTCATGTTAACCAATTTTATTTTTTTAATTACAGTAGTTAGATTTAATTTCGGCTTTGGTACAGATCTTCGTATTATTATGGTCAACAAAAAGCAATTTGCAACCTAAACATATTGTTGTATCGTTAAACATAGTTAGTTACGCACCCAAAATCTGTGGAAACCTTGACTTATTTCTGAGCATAATTTTGAAATGAAAAAAACATTTCGCAACCTAAATTAGTAGCCCATATTATTATAGTGGCCATTAGCGTCTGCCCTACATTAGTGTAATATCCTGTAACACGGTAACACACCCAAAATCTGTGAAGGCCTTGACCTGCCGGCACGACATAGACGAAGTACGAATTTGCATAATAGACTCCAAATTTCCTTTTTAACCGACGTCAATAAAAGGGGGAGGTTCTCAATTCGAATGTAATGTTTAGGGTTCCGTTTTTACCTCCAAAGATAAAAACGGAACCCTAAAAAGTGCATACGAATTGAGAACCTCCCCCTAAGAACTAAGACTTCGCTGTCCGTCTATTCTTTTGTCTGTCATGTATCTCATAAACCATGATAGCTAGATAGTTGATTTTTCTTTCGGTATGTCCTTCAAATATGCTGTAGTATCTCGATTGGCTCGATGTGCATATTGTGTAGGAAACGTATCCAAAACCTATATACGAACCTATAACGGACCTATATTTGTCACATTTTGACTCCCTCCCACCTCTTCGTGACCATCCGCAGTATGTTTTAAGACTCTCCCACCCCTTCTAAATTTCACGTTGTAATTTATAAATACGGTTTTCTGTATATTTTGCAAACAAAAAGTTAAAGTTGCACGCTATATTTGGATATAAATTAAAAAAGTGGTGGAAGTCTAAACTCGAACCCTTCGCCTAGTGTCCAAGCGAAACCCCTGACTCCCTCCCCCCGAAATGGTCACGTAGTTTGGGTACATTCTTTTAGTTTGGAATATTTACAGGGGCAGATAAATGCACGCTCATTGGCCCGTAATGCACTTTACGGCAATAATATTTTCAGACGAATCGTAACACAAGATCTTTTGGACTGCTGCGATATCAGGAGGATTTATATAATCTCTTAGGAGTCTAATAAGTTGATTTTTTTGATTTACTCTGCTTTTAAGTGCCAATGCCAATGTTCTATTCACGCATGGATTTAATAACGTCTATTTAGTTTCGGCGAATTTACAATTAGTGGACTAAATTATATTCGTAATAATGGAATTGTTTACCCAACCTGTATTGCACGAAATATGGCACGTCAGCTATCTAAGATAAGTAAGCTACCGGCGTTTTTTTGGGATAGGATAATCTTAAGTAGGATATGATTCGATCTATACTTGGTATACTAAGTAACTACTAGGTTGGATAAAGAGTATAGTTCGGTGGGGAAGTGTCACTGCTGTTTCTAACTTTTTTATATAGCATGGAAGTAGCGAACGAGCATGCAGCCCGACTGATGGTAAGTGGCTACTGCGACCCTGGACATCTGTAATCAACCCTAAGTAAGGTCAAAGTCTCACCTGAGGTTAGCCACAGATGCCTGTATGCTACTTCAACTAAATTAAAAAAGGGCAGTCATGCGGAATGCC
>DWTU01000311.1:0-18698 GCA_018251515.1 Cecropterus confusis | reverse complement strand
GAATAATTATAAACGTTGCTGTGTTCTAAGGGTTTGAATTTTAAATTTCTGCTTTCTGTGGTAGTATGACATTACATTCAATTCATCCGTTAGTCAATCCGTACTAAAACAATGTTATTTTGGTCTATAATATGTCAAAATGAACAAATACATGAACAAATAATAGAAAGTCTTTATCATTTATTTTACTATTTTAATTATATTAAAACAAATATCTTTGTAGTGTCCTGTTTGTCTCAAGTTTTATGTATTATTTTCGTCCAAACGTATACATTTGTATACATTGTTTTAGAAATGTAAATATGGTTACTGTGACATAAAAATAACGAAGATCAGAAAGTTTCCTCTGATTTCTGACATATACTTAATATTATATGTAATATTTTTGTGTGATAAGTGATTTATACTTATTAATAGTGCAACAAAAACTATAAAACACAGAAGAACCTAGATAATTGAAGAAAAAACTAATAATAAAGATTTAAAAGGCAATCTATTCGAGTCAGAGGGTTTATACATTATGTATTATATTATGTTATAATAAGTAAATGCTTACAGGGACGCCTCAATGATGTCGATGCGTCGCAAGATCGCCGGCCTGAAACCAGAACAGATCAAGCAACTTGCCAAGGAGGAATTGGACTTGCCAGTGACCAAGCAAGACTTCATGGAGGCGCTCGCCAAATGCAATAAGTCCGTATCTAAGGGCGACATACAGAAGTACCTCACATGGATGGCGGAGTTCGGCTCTTCCTGATTGACATAGTTCCACTGCACCAGGCCGTTGAGTGAAACGAACAATCTCAAGTGTCAGACACGATAAACATATTTATAGTTCCGTAATGAAAAATGTGAAATTTGGACACAGTAAAATTTAAAAGCAATTTGCCTTATAGTACTAAGTAAATGAAGCACTGAGACGGTTTCAGTATTAAATATGTACGTGGAATGTTATCTTAGTGGCATATCGAAATTAATGTAGTGATGTCGTGATAAAGGGTGTGTTAACAACAGACAGACGTAAACATTCCGATTGGAACAAAAAAATGTATATAACTTTTTTATAATGTATGTATGAAATAATAACGTTACCTTATTTGGTTTTTAATTTCGATTTCATTAATGTTCAATAAAAATTGTCGTCAAATATTACTTACTGACATGTGTACATTCTCAGCACAAAAACTGCTTTGTATAAAGATTAGATAATACATTCGTAGTTGAATACTTACAATTTAACAATATACTTACTGCGCATTCCCCTTGCCGATAATGTCCGTGGTACAGTGCCTTTCACTTTTTTTGTATTAGAGTGTGGCATTCAAATTATTGCGGCGTTATTTTGTGTATGTGGAATGCCCCCTTAACGGATCTGTCATCACATTTTGTCATTTTATTTATATGCATACACCGTGATCATTGTACTTAAATTAGGTTAATTTGAGATTTATAGACGTTTAGATATAATTTTTATGCCATAACTAATTTATCTGTACTTTTTATAGAATTTTTATAGATTTTTCAATTATGTTTATGTTATTAATAACAAAATTAAATATATATAGAGTCGGCGTATTGTAATCATTCGCTCAATTTAAATTTTAAAAGTAATCTATAGAAATATTTAGCTAAATTCAGTTAGGAGTTTCTGAGGTTGGTTGAACTTAATGTGTTTTTTTTTTTATTTCATTTTCATAACAACTATTTTTCAGTGAATTATTTGGTATACTAATAATAAGTAAACCCGTTCCAACTTTTCATTTTGGGACCATTTTGTGATTCCCTCTAACTCAATGTCAACCATTTTGTTAATACCTTTAACAATAGTGTTTTAAATCTTGTTGTTTCTTAAAATAGGGTAACGATAAATTACGACATAATAATATTTTTGTTACCTAATAATTAAATTGCAAAATTGAAACTAAATTGGTCTATAACTTGTTGGTGAAGATGATATTTTTGCAACAACGTTAATAAATTAACTCCTATGTAACAAAAACAAAATAAATCAGTTTTAAAAAATAATGACGAGTTTGATTCATTGACATTTTCTCTGAGAAAATTTCCAAAATAATAATGGAGCTCCTGAAATGGGTTATTTTTTCCATTATTATTCGAAAAACAATTCTATGTTACAAGTTGTCTGGAAGAAATCGCTGTTTAGCGATAAAACCGCCTTGTGTATTTTAAAATTGTAAATTGTTCATTGTATTATTTTCTCTTTTTTTTGGTACAATAAAGTATATTATTATTATTATTATGTTTCACCCGACTGTGTCAGAAAGAGGATAATGTTATTTAGCTTTTGTATGCCCAAATGGCCTATTGGATTATGCCATATGAAATATCATTAGAATCGGCTCAGTTTGCAGAATGACATAGGCTATATAATTAAAAGAAAATAGCGCTTGTAAATAGGAAAAAGGGGACGACGACTTTTTTATTATCATGATAAAATGGGTGTCAAATGATAACTAACTACTGATAACAGAACCACTGATTTACATGTAACGGATTGAAAAGAAATTTATAGTACGCATTTTGAGGTCACATTTAGCCTTTATTTTATGAAAATCCATCTATCCAAAGTTATTGGTTACTGGTAAGATTAGTGGCCACTGCTGTCTATGGCCATCTATAAACAACTTCTTAAAGAACCTGATCGTAGATGTGTTGACTCCTGGGAAATAAGATGGTAGCCTCATATAAGTATGCGATCCCTATATAGCTTTCAACTAGTAGCTACAAGGTATTTTGTATTAAAATATGAAAAAGTTGTTACTTTAGGCCGTACGGTGCTAGTCGTTCGGGGAACACGGGCAATGGGGCCAGCTAAACCGAATAATAGCTATGCGTTCGATGAATGACCTATTATAAGTATATAAGCTAATTCTGTTTATATATGTTATGTTAGGCCTACTATTATTTTAATCGACGTTGTTTATTAGATGAACCAGCCGAAAAAATCCAACCCCTGATACATACTTATATTTATTTTTATATTGATAATTTTTGTGCGTGTGCATACATGATAGTAAATGTATGAAACGATAGGATATATTAAAGTAACATGCGGACATGAACCAATGCGGGCATATATCGCCCATATTCCCGTCCTTGGGAATTATAAAATAAATAAGCATATGTCCATATTAATAGGAAGTCTACTTAGACATAAGTAGACTCACGAGCCTTGTTGGTTGGACAATAGATATAGAAAAGATTTTTTTAATATTATTTTAACAATTATTATTAAGATAATTTTTATTTTAATTTCATACCGCAATAATTTGGAATTTTAGTTTACACACACTTGATAAGTCTCAATACATTTAAAAAAAAATACAAATTTACTACTATTTGTACGAAAATATTTATTAGATATCTTGAAGTCATTTTTTATATTTTAATTCACAGGAAAAAATAATCCCATTTTTTTAAATACTTGTATAACTTTAATTATATTCATGATTAATTGAAAATGTACCAGTAAGAATTAAAAAGAATCAATAAAAATTAACTTAACTTATTTAATTATATTCTATTGCCTACATGTCATATTTCCACTGAAATTAACTTTTATAAATGAATAAATATTACGGATTGTTTTGTGTTGATTGTGTGCTGTGGACTTTATAATTTGATAATCGTTCAATACAATTATATAATAAACTCCATAGTTGTTGAAATTTTACTATATTATAATTGACATTCTGTTTCAAAAAGTAAAATTAAAGTAATAATAACAATTATATTATTATGACTTTTACGCGTTGTCTGAATAATATACATTCTTGTACAATTTCTTTATTATCTGTACTGTCACAGTAGTTTTTCACATGATGTTGGTATCAAATCCGGTCAAAAACTTTACTTGTTATTCAAATAAATCTAGGAAAGTTACTTTTTTGTACAAAAACATTATTAAAGATGTAATTAAAAAGCTAAAATGTTTTTCACAAAATACCTATACCCATTTCTATTGCTCATTTAATTAATTACTCGTTTATAGTAACTTGAACTTAGCAACGAATGTCTTGGCGCCAGCGGAACAAGTCATATTCGGCTATAATGTTGGTAGTACTGTAGTTACTACGTGGTCGCAATATTACGGAAATGTAAACATGCACAGATAATTTTTGGTTAATTTTATATATTTGGTGCTTGTACCTCAGTTATTAAGACTTATCAAAATATTTAATAAATAACAGTATATCGTAAGGTATTTATGCACGATAATACTACGGCTCATACATTTTTATTTTTCTGTCACCGATGTGAAGATAGGCAAAAGCGTCGACAAGCGCCGTAGATTTTCAAGTCCGCTAATGGCGGACGCTAATAATTTTGGAAGTTTCGTGATTCTATTGTTCTGTTTTTGATTATCATTACGTTTCACGGGATAAGGAATGAGTTTTTTAAGAAGTGATTGCGTCCAAAGTGTTTCGAATGTGCAAGTGATATGAAATGTTTCGTTTGAACATGACAAAAGCGCCCGCTAGATATGTAACCTTTTCCATAACCTCGTTTACGCCAATGGTGTAGATATGTGATCGATGTGTGTGCTTCGGTGAACGATTTTTCGTCAGTTTTGCGTTACATTGAGTGTAAAGTTAAACGGCTTATTAGTGATGGAAGTGTCCGCGTCGCGGTTTTGCAATCCGACGCCCGTTTTCGATGTAACGTAAGCGAGCCGGTCGATCGCCAGAGCGAGCGTAAGCGGGGACGGCCGCCACCAGCCGAACATGGCTGCGACGCAGGCTGAGTCTCAGCGTAGCGAACCGAACGTAGATCAGAATCCATCGGAACAGCTCAGTGAATCTAGAAACGCTTTGTTACAAAACGGCACCGACAAGACCGTCGGGCGCGTTCCGCCCGATGGCGTCGTGAACACAAAGAGCAAGTCGCCGATGTCGGCCGATCCCGGCCAGCCGCGCGACGCAGGCGAGGCGCCCGGCCACGACCGGCCCGGCCCGGTGCCCGACCAGTATGGACAATATCGGTATCCGGAGGGCGCGGATCCTTACTATCCGGCGCGGCCCGGTTTTCCCGGCAAACCGCGACCACCGCCGCAGCAACGATTCTTTCCGGGACAGGCGGTGTCTCAGGCCCCGGGTCCCACACCGACGCTCAACTCGCTGCTACAGTCTAGTGGGGCTCCACCGCACCGTTATCCGAATAGTTATGACCAACCGCCGGCGGGCTACGGACCGGCCCCCGGCTGGCCCGCCAGGCCCATGCCGCCCTACAACCCTCAGGGAGCTCCATATAGAAATTCAACGGTGAGTAACTATTTTCATAAATCTGGTCAATTGATGTTCCAATCACCTAATAGCATCCAATTAAACATTAGAATGGGCACTGAACTGTTATCTTCCAAATGATATTATCATGATGCTAATTATAAATAAGGTGTTTTGAACTGATATTGATAGTAAATATAATATTCTTGTGGCCTTTAAACCATTCATACTCTGTAAACAAAATTATCAACCGGTCTGTTCTTATCTCCTGAAAGCATTTTATCAAAACTTGGGCAGACATCTTTAAGAATAAAATAGTGCTACATGTCATTCTCTTATATATTGCCTACACCTTAAATATACTAATTCTCTGGTTCGTGACTGAAACTTTAAATATTCCATAAAGTCATATTTACAATGTAATTTCATCAGATGTGGTTAACGGACATATTTTTCGTTATTACTCTAAATAGGGTATAATAATCTAAATAATGTATAGACCGAATGAATTGGTTATGGACAAAATAAATAAGATAAATGCGAAACATACTTTATGGCAGGATATCAACTAAATAATATAATTTTGGAAGTATTAATATTCTAAAAATAAATGCCTCAAAGTTACGATAAACCCATACTTAATGTGCATACACAATTATATTACATTGGCTAAAAAAACAAACTGTAACTAAATTAATACCAATTATAATATTTAATGCGATATTTAAATAATACTCCAATGTTTATACGAACATAATTATGTGTTCATTTCATAACTCATCTAGAGAAACATTGCTAAAGCTGAAGTCATAACAAAAAAAATAATCATTTGTGAATAAATTTTTACAATGCTTTCTGAATAGATCATTCCAATCAGAAAAAATATCTTCTTAACAATAAATAACTGATCTAAAAATATAAAGCAATAGATACATGAAAATAGATTGTACTTATTATAAACACAATGTTTTAAGTAGTTGTACACTTATTTAATGTTTTTTCTTCTCGTGTCCATTATCATGTATAACAAACTTTATTGCGCTGCCGGCCGTAGTCCTGCCGTATAAGAGTGTTTGAATCCATAAGTGTTACATTGTACATAGGTAATATTCAGTCTATTACACTAGATATAGTCTACAATTCACATGCATTTTTTTTGTATTTCATATTCTTTCTAATGACACACACACTCCCATTTCAAAGTGGATTCAGTAGTAGATATTAAATGCTAAACACTTTCTACACTCATAGCCCCACAGTAGGATTTTCCCCTGTGTCATGGGTGCCATGGACACTCAAAGACGAATACACAAACACCCAGATCCAGAACTGAAATCTAAACTCATCATTCAAGTCTGTCAGGCTGGGGATTGAACCCGGGATCCACTGCATGTCAGACCGGTATGGTGACCGCTCCACCACGTGGGTCGTCAAATACGTCATTCTCACGTCAGTCATATATTTTGATTTTATGTGTACAGACAAAGCACTTGATTAATAGTATCCTTATTCAGGTTTACACTATTCATGAGTTAAAAAATTGTGACCCACTTCCCTTATTAATGTTCAAAAAATCTTTAGTCAAATTTTATCTACATATTGAAAAGAGTTTCGAGTGCCCTTTCAATGCATCTGGATCCACACACAAATACTCAGACTGTGTTAAAGAAATGAAAACAGAAGTAGCACTCAACGGCATCAGATGAAAGTAAAAGATCACAGAGATCATTGTCAAACTCCGGCTCTCATGGATTTGGCAGTGGTGGCATAAGAGTCAAAAGTAATGTAGTTCTTGAAGGTTTGTCGGAAACCATCTACAGGAAATGTTAAAGATACCAGTGAAGAAGTGGCTTCGGTGACTTTTGTAAAGGTGGTTTTTAACTTGATAAACCAGAATGAAGGCTTGATTGATAAAATGTTTTCATAAAATAGTACGCGTATATGCAAAGGAGTTGTATTTTTAAAGACACACAGCTGAATATTAATATATATTTTCAGAATGTAAGCACTTCCATAAAGAAAGTAATTATATTGTATTTAAAATGAATAATCACATTTTCAACAGAAATGACAAGAGTTCTTGATAATGATTTCAAGGGTGTGTAAATTTATGTACAAATAGACTAAGACAAAACAGTTTAGTCTCTTACTATATTGTTTGACTACTTATAACTACTTTTAGCAGTTACAATATGACCATAAAGAAATAGTAAAACATATAATTATGATCGAAATTTAAACACTGTGTGAATTACTTGTTCTATCAATTCAAGAAAGCCAATTCCGGTATGGAATAATGTTGTAACACTTTTTTATTGGAATGTTAATGATGTTATTTATAGCAGAGTAAGCAATGAAATTGCAATCTTAAGCTAGGGCCTCATCATGGGCTTATTAATGAATTTTGAATTTTGTTACATTCGGTCAACAGCCTCCATCCATGGTTCTAGAAAACATGCAGCTATTGTTATTGATGAACTATAAACCCAGTCATCATCATTATCAAGACATTAATGTCAGTGCTAGCAATTATTTTCTCTTGTGATGAGAAGTGTCAAGGCCATTGTCACTACCATGGACAAGTACGTGTGCTGGTGAATCTGAGAAAATTAAAAAAAAATTTCAGTCTTTATAATTTATTGTAATGCCCCAAAAACTGATTATAGACTATAAACATTTATTTACATGAAATTAGAAAAATATAAAAAGAAAATGGTATAATTCATAATTATAATACTAGCATATACTAGCAGTGTCATATTTTTCCTGTTAATTAAATTAAAGTGATAATCAAGTTTTAATAAAAATGGATTTGTAAAATTATGCACTTTAATTTCATACATCTACAGCTTTCAAAATAATAACATTAGAATGCTAATCACTGATGTCTAATTGAAGACTCACGTGGTGGAGTGGTCCATACCAGTCTGACGCAATGGGTCCTGGGTTGGATCGATGGGTGTGGCCATGGCACCCACGACACAGGAAAAAGCCTACTCTGGGGCTATGAGTGAAGAAACCGTTTTTTCTACACCTTTTCTCTTTTACTGATATATGTAATCATTTCTTATTTTTTCCCTCATCATCCATACAATGTCCAAACATCCAAACGTCCCCGTGTCTGTACATATTTGCAAAAAGGCTTGAGAGGACTCGGAATAAGTAACAATAGATGTTTTTGTAACTCTTAGAATTCTCGTATGTCTGCTTGACTGCATGTTGGAAATTGTATTGAACTAAAACTACTGAATTTAAAGAATGAACAAATTCATAGTATGCATTATGAGGCAATAATTTAGTATTTATTTTATTAAAATCCATCTACTCTATCCAAAGTTATTACAATTTGAAGTCAGAAGTAACTTTTTTCACATTATTTATATAGTTAATATGGCACTATAGATTAGGAATTTGAAATAATGTACATGGAATAAGACATTTTTTTATTTAATAGTATGGAAGTAGCAAACTAGCATGCAGTCCACCTGATGGCAAGAGGCCACTGCCGCCCATGTACATCAACCCAGCATAACATCAGTCTTGTGTGAGACTAGCCACTTTGTGCTTCCAAAGTGGAACCACAAAGTTTTCTACCTTGTAAAAATGTATTTTTTGTATAATGTATGTCAATTATCATGTTATATATTTTTCAATGTGGTGGAAACCGTCTGGCATTGCCGATACCAAATAAATTCCTCGTATTCTGTATGTTAATATGAATTATACAGTTTTTCGATCTCCATTTTCTTTTTAGGTAAATACCAGTAAATACTGGTAGGACTCGCGTCGCGGAGTGGACACGATACCTGTTTGACACGCAGTGGGATCCGGGTTCGATGGCCGGCCAGACAGACATCAAAATGATGAGTATAAATTTCTGTTGTGTGTCTGGATGTTTGTTTATTCGTCTTTGTGTGTCCATGGTACTTACGACGCAGGAGAAAATCCTATTGGGGTATGAGTGTAAAAAGCGTTAAACGCTTCTGGGTAAATAAATGCTAATAGTCAATATGAACTGTATTGGGGTATTAAAATAATTATATTTGTTCATTAAAATTAATACAACCACAAAACAATAACAAGACTTAATGACTCCAATTATGATAAAAGATAATATGCTAAACGTTTGTTAAATTGACCTGAACGAATTGCGCTATGAATACCGCCGTGACGCCAGCTAAGCGATGCGTCACTTCACCGTCACTTCATGAAGTTTGAGCCATATTATAGCTTGTAAGAAGTTCGTACCTATATATGTGTGTGTGTGTGTGTGTGCGTGTGTATATACACATATCTATATGTATGTATGTATGTATGTATGTATATACTATGGAAGTAGCAAACGTACTTGCAGCTCACCTGATGGTAAGAGGCTACTGCCGCCCATGGACATCTGCAATCAACCCTAGGTAAGATTAAGTCTCACATACGGTCAGCCACGGATGCTTAGCCTGAGGACTAAGATGGAATGCCTCGGAAAAGTATGTAGAATATATGTATATGCATAAGAAATAATATGCAAGAATTGGAAGACATTCTTTGTTTCTGATTAAAGTCTTTGATTGAATAATGAATTAAATTACTTTTTTCACTCTGGACACCCAAATTACAAAAATCACAATACATACAAATAAAGTTGAGTTATCTGTCATTTATTAAGACCTGCGGATACTGAATTTTTAGCAGACGAGGAAAAAAGGCAAAATGAAACTGTGATGTAAAAAGCCCATAGAGATCTTCAAAAGTTGGGTACGGTATTTCATATACTATAATTGTAAACTATGGAGCAATTATGATACATCTTTGCCCTTAGAACTTATGATCATATTTAGAGCTGATTTCTTTTCTATGCTGCGGCGATGAGAGTATAGTGTAGGATGATAAGACATCATTTTTTCTTACAAATATGAGGTAAGCTCCCATATCATGTACATTTAAATTTGAAATGGGGTCTATTATGACTGGTCTATATAAGGCGTGGTCTGAGAATTAATGGAGTTAATTAGTATGTGTGACAAAAAATGTAATTTTCTACTGGCATTACTTGAATTGCAAATACATAGACAATTGAAAACCAAAGCACATGGATTCTAAGTCACATGCAAATCTTAATAACGGTATGATGTTATCGCAAAACGACGAAAATAGTCTTTTTGCTGAATTGAACCCGAAGGGCTTTGTCCGGTCACGCGGGTTTGTGTCTACTTGCGCATATCATGTATCTATTGTTTCATAGATTTTCATGGCTTCCAAGCCATGCCAACGCGGGTCGCGAAAAGAATCACCTTTTTCGTGTCACGCTGGTCTACGCGTGTGATACGTGAACAAGTATTGAAAATTTTAACGTAAACCAAACGGTAGTTTTAGATGAACTTTGTCATATCAAGTACTTGCTGTTCAGGATGCAGTTTCAGAATGAAGTATACTTTGCAAATGCAAACTTATGTATCTTTATGTACTTTGCAAAACGTAAAGCTACACAAGTTTGTTGTTGTGCAAAGTTTCAGCTGTTCGCGGTTGTTGTGTTGGTTTTACGACACGGAGGGACGAAAGTCGAGTCTTAAAAAATAAAAAGCCAAAGTTCGATCAACTATTCGCCGTCACAGCATGTCGGTTGTGTTCGGTAGTAAAAGGAAAAAAAAAATAGACCGTGGAGGAATAACGAAGCTGGCTCTGGCCGCTGTTAGCGGATATAAAAACGAAAGCGTACGGCGATAGTGAAAGTTTGATGTGTAGGCAAATATTACTCGCTTCCAGGCGGAGATTTGTGCGTTCATATCTCAACTCCAAAACGGTCTAAAGGCAACCGCACCGCGGGGTTTCGACGTCATTTTGCCGCTTCCACTTTCCGCACATACATTATGTAGAGGCAGCGGCGGCGGGACGTGTGTTTGACGGAATCAACGTGAATGGAACTTGACATCTGACACGTGTATCTATCTACCTCGAATTTGAAAGGGCCTGCGTTTCGCTGCCAGCCGAATACGACTCGCGACCCGGCCTTTGAGCCTTTTCACGTTGTATACGAATTTTGAAATGTCGGGCAAAAATGGAATCTTTTATGTTGCTTTGTGCGGCGGTTTTGACGTTAAACTTACGTATTGCGGTAAAAGCCGCATAAGCGAAGTCTGTGTTTAACGGATAGGAACGATTATTTTGCCGTTAGTTAAAATGGTTAATACTGCGAACTCTACTTTGAAATTTTAGCTGAATGGCTAATATTACTTTAGGTTGGGCACTAGGTTATTTTAACACGCTAATCCGGTAGGTACGTTATAGTTCAACATGAGATTATTAAGGTCTTCATGGTTTTACATTTTAATTCTCCATTTGCTGATTTGTAGATTCTGCGTTAATCTGTTAGTTACACATCCCCTGCCGTGTCGGTTATGCGATCGATTCGAATTCATGAAACATTCTGTATAGATGTAAAATAAGTTGAACTGTTCCTAAATTCCCGACAAAAGAATACAAAGTACAATGGAGTTGCGAAGTTGTAACATCCACCACGGACGCAACAAAATCGTAACATGGTCCTTTGGGGCGTTACGACGTTTAGATCCTAGCGCGTCGGTTGTTGCCTTTCCGCGGCGTGCTGCCATAAAACAATGCATCGAGCACGTGCCTGTTTACACTTTAGAGTTCACATTCAAGGTCGTACGCATTTGTAAGGATGTACCTGTGTAGGTTGGCCGGTGAACAAATACCGGTTACGTAACGTTGTCCCACTTCCCACGATGCGGTTGGTCTTCCGCCCGTCAAGGCTCTTTGCAATTAATCGACTCGCTGGATTTGGAGAGCGCTTTTCGCCTCGAGTGTCGACTTCCCAAATTGCTGTCTCTACGTGACTGTATCGGTGAGAGTGATTGTTCGCTGTTCGTTCACGTTTATATACGTGTTGGGAGTTCTACAGCTTTTGCGTGTGGATGCAGAAACTTTTGAGGAAAAGTTTGAGAAGTTTGAAAATAAATGTTTGTCAGTCGTATATAAAATATATATAGACAACCTGCTAGAATAATGCGTCACATGATAGCTATAAACTGTATGGTTACGATATTAATGTGGCTACTCAAAACACTCATGGTAAGCAATGTTTCTATCTGAAGATCACCAATCATCACTAGATCTTTTTGGCTGCTAAAGAAATCTTGGTCTATTAAAATAAATTCAATTCAATAGTCCTAAACTATCTTAATGCAAATACTAAAGTATAAGTAGTTGTGCTTTCTTTGCACGAAATCTATTCTTGATTATCTTTTTTTTTCATTATGACAATTATAAAAAGTCAACGATTTCTATTTGGAGTTCAGGGCATCGTTACAACAACATGCAAGTACTTAATTTGTAATTAAAAGCTATTAGCTATAGTATTTTAAATTTTTTTCGCACATTTTTGTTTGTCTGCTTATTATAATTATTATTAAAGTATCTTAATATCTTTGCATGTATTCTAAAACTGAATACTTAATGTTCTCTTAAATCATGTCTGCTATGTCTTTGGACTTAATATATACCACTAGAAACGTAAATGTTCAAGTATGAGTTTCATCGCTTAAGAAATTCGGATAATCTGGATAAGTCTAATAAATTTTATTTTTCAAGGTATTTTAAAAGTTTAATACTCGTTTAGCTCACAGCGTGAAGGTAACAGATGTAAGAAGTTTTTATCTACGACGTCGCTATGGACAGTTTTTCCTGTGTAGGCCGAGTGAGAGTTTTACAATATACTAATTCGATGTTTATCAACTCTTGAGAGATACCTTCAGCCATTGTAATCGTTTTTGATGACAACAGCCGCTTGGATTATATTTTACCCATTATTGAACTGGTCTATTCATCTTTCCTACCTTTTTAAATTTATCCTGACATTTGGCGCACAATCTAACCAACCAAAATCTCTATGACTGCGACTTATCTAGATATGGTCAATGAAGAAGTGTCTTTGTAATTGTCCCACTCAGAACAAGTCGTCCAATCTGGATAAATTATTCATAGCGCATAGTGTCTAGGAGCCAATCATTAGATTCACTTGCACGGCATAGGTTTGTTATCTTCTCGTAGTAAGCTAAGCAAATGTAAACTTAGTTTTGAGACACCCTATACTATATTATATGTCACTGTTACTAAAGTAGATTATGCAATTTATTGATATTAAGAGTATGACACACTATCATATGCAATTAGCGTCCTCGCGTAATCAACATCGCGGGGCGTATATCCGCGAGAATTGTAAAACACGATTACAATCAAATGCAAGCATTGTCGTCGAAATCGTTATGACGTTACGCTGATTATTTATGAATGGCTCAAATAAACAAGTGTTGTGGAATTAGTCATTTATCTCGGCATGTTGTTTACCCACAATCGTGTTAGATAGTTGTCGATAAGGAGACACGTGGTTGTGGGGTCGTCGACCCGACATACTCGTGCTCGCCGACAGCTCGGTAATAATAATAAAATGTTTCCGTGCGACTGGTTCAAGGGCGAGCCGCTGATATCGGCGCCCGCTATATTTAGATTTAGCTTTGTGATGTGGATTTACAGTATGCGTTCTTTGAGACGCCTGACATCTTCGCTACAGTGTGTTTTGTGAAAACGCCTTCCTTGCTCTACGATGTTCTCTTTACGTCACTCGTCTCTAACTATTCCGTGTCTTGGCTCGGGAGAGTTTGCTATTTAACCTCTTTAGCGCTTATGACGTTATGTTGTCGGACGTAATCAGTTTTGACGTTACACTAATACGTCGGTCAGGTTAGGTAAACACAATAGATGTGATTATCTATTAGCGCGTTAGGCGGCGATCGATATCTATTCTCTGTTCGTATTTAGGGCGATACGTGGCGGTGCTGTGCGTAGTGCAGCCCGAGTAAATTTCGCTCTCACTTTCGTATCGCAATAGCGGTGGTGTGTACATGAAAACGAGATGAATGGGCCGACTGAGACCGTTCATTCTGAGTCCGTGATGTGGATTTCGTAAAATCAATGCGAGCCGTCTCGGACCCGCGTGCCGTCCGATAATCGTGTCATTGTGTTTGTGCTTGGATAATGGGCACGGCCTCGATCGACCACCGCATTGGGTCGCTGACTGTTTAATGTCGTCTATTAGAATTTCATACAATGACTACTAAAAACAATACGTTCGATAACATTAACTTTTCACGAAAAAGTTGTATATTTCTTCCCTGAATCTCAAACTTTGTTTTATTTTTTCAACATTTTTATTTATACAGCACATACGTATATGTGAATTTAAAAGTCGATTCTAAATCCAAGTTTTTTTCAATTTGACGTAATTAAAAGCCATGTGTATGAATTGATACGTCCGCCGTAGTAACTGCGCAAACAATACGTGTTATTGTTGCCGTCAACAGCCATTGATCGCGTAGACATGTCTCCGCGGTTACTTATAGATTTAATTGAGCACATCTGTTCCAACAGTGTAATAATTGTGAGCGGTAAATACCTACATTAAAATGAACGTCACGCCTATCTCGAAGTGAGAAGCGACAACCTTGCATCACGGCGACTTGTATTGGCGAACAAGAACGTCACTCGTCACGCGGCTTGCATTCATTCATACAGTATGTTGTAATGGGGTCGTTAAACCGTGGTGACGTCACGTAATTGCCGGCCCCCTTCGCCCGTCGCCGGTTGAAATCAAAACGTCGGATTAATAACAAGGGAAACCTGTGTAGGTCAAGCACGTTATCACCGTGTGGCCTAACCGTCACTGACACGGGTCACGTGCTCGGACGTCCTACCTGCCTTGATAATGTATTGTACCTACCTACTCGAATTACGTGTAACAATATTACGTGTAAACAACTCCGTAAGTAATTAGTCGCGACATGATGTGATCGCGTTTGGAACACATTTGTCACGTCCTTGGATCTCGGTGGACAAATTGGGACGTGCTACTAAAGTTTGAATGGGCCCAAGTACGAATTTCTTGTAAGTGAAGACCTAACTAACCGCAAAACAACGAAGAAACTTGCCCATTTAGTTGTCAAGGGGCCATTTTTACTGGTTCCTCCTGAAAAACATTTCTTATCTACGTGCTCGACTCACCACGAAACCTAAACCGAGCCATTATTAGTGTGAGACTATTTAACCAAAACTAATTTTACGGTTTATTGCATGCACGAATTTAATTACACTGCCAGCCTTCATAATGCAACCGGGGTGACGTAACTTACATCGATAAATGTGTATGAATGTAAAAGGGGCCATTGCCAAGGACTCGTTCTGAGCGCAGTCGGAAAGGTAAATGACTCATGCATACACACATTCCTACGTAGTTCTATAAACTACTGAAGTGTTTAAGTCTTGAGGTGTTATTCATAAATAGCTCCCTGAAATAATGGCATGTTTACGTTCGGGATAAAGGTTACATGAGTCTCGGGAGGTGTGTTCGCAAGGCTTGTTCGGGCTGGCTTTAGTTTACGTACGTGATACGGTGTTTGTTTGTGTGTGAGTCTCGTAAGTTTTACCCGGTCAATTAAGCTTAGAACACACTTCTGGGAATGTTAAACGGAGAGTTGTAACACTTTAATATACATGATAGTTGCATGTAGGAGTAAGAATCCTGTGGTTAGACGGGGGTCGTGTCATTGTCACACCTACTTCAGTCTGCTTCGCGTTCGAAGTTGGTTGTCAGAAGTAATTACGTAATATTTGGCCGATGTAAGTAAAACCTCCAATCGTTTTTAGGAAAGAATACAGATGTTTATGCGGCAGTTTTACCATCAGAAAGGCTGCTTGTTTCGTACTTAAATTCAGTAAACATGATTCTAGGCAGGTGAAACTGGTTTGACGGGATATTCTTGCAAAGATAGACAATTTTATAGAGAATTTTTTTACCCGCATTGCATAAAATTTAAATCGTTACTACGGCTGGAGTCGAGTCTGGAATATTGTATCGTATACTAACTGACTTGATAGACTTAGTCCAGTACTATACTTTGTACAGTCCTGTCTTAAATATGAATCTTGAATTTGCTGTCAAACGACTGACTGTCATTTTAAACACCATAAAGTTAAATTTCAATTCTATTCATTGGCAATGTTCATTAGGTTTTTCTTAAATTATCTAATTTTGCGCGCATTTATTTTTTCTTTTATAAGAACCTTGTCCTAACAGCAACTAGCGGAAGATATAGCGAATTTAGTCTAGCCGTTCATTTATATATATAAAAGATAATAGACAGATGCTAGGCAGAGTATCAAATAGACACATGTCTAGTGCAGTGCAATTTTTCGCAAGACCACGTCCAATGAGGGGTGAACACTTCTTTAATCCGCGACTTGTCGGTACATAGCGGGGCGGGCGTCTACATTGAATATATATCTACATTAAAAGGTCACGACCGCCACTCTTATGTACTCCAGATAGCATGTACCTAAAGGGAGTTCTTTATTGAACCGTCTTGGGTGGAAAGGGGTCGCTTTATTAGGTCAGTAACACTTGTAATCCGTTTGTTTACACTTGTTGCGTATGTGTGTATGCCGATCAAATCTGTATCATTTCAGAACTTCCATTGAGATTGTAAAGAGACGAGGTACGAGTAATAAGGTCAAAGTCGTTTTTCGGTATGTTTGAGTTTCTTTGAAATTATAACATCAGTTAATTCAGTATACATTTAATCAGTTTGAATGACTGGGTACTGTGCTCGGGCATCATCATAACTGAGGTAAGGATTGAAGCTGAATATTGAAACAAAAAGATGTTTGTTTGCAACCATTTTTAAGACCTCCGACAAGGTTTAACGACTGCCGTAAATGTATTTCAACTGACACCGACAACTTAATGTCATTCTTTCAAATTTCGGTCACCCACCTTGTTTCCGACCGCGCGTGACGCTGGTTATCTTTGTCAAACGGTTACGAAGTTGCAAACGGTTTGGGGTAGTCAATTACTACCTATAACATATGTAAAGATGTCATGCATAAAACGTGAACGTTTAAAGTGAGCATACACTGACGTAAAAGTTGAATATTATACCATATGTTCCACGTTTCCTTAACCCTTATACTTGGACTGTGTAAGATGTACACAACCTGCACGGTTTCTGTACAAATGTCCTTATTTTTAAACTTTTGTTTAGTTCGGTCAATTAAAAAAAAGGTTTAAAGATGACTGCATCCCTATTAGCATTTCAGTCACGAAATTCTGCCTCCGTTTAAAATGTTTTAAATGGAAGGACATTATACATTTTATTGCCTGTCTTTTGTAATATATCAATCTTCTTAATAAAAAATGTCTTATCTTATCGTGAAAACCATGCCGAATATAGACCAGCGCGGACCGAGACTCCACTCAAGTTTGAGTCTACATGGACAGCTTACTGATCGTAAGCTGTTTAGCTACCAAATTTTCACGAAAGATCTATTAGTTAGTCATTGGTCTTTAAAAATGGCACTTAAACCGGACAACCCTAGTAAAAGTTACTTGCATCGTCATTCAGATAGAGTTTTTTAATACGCAATTTTAAATGAAATCCATGAATTAAATGGGATTAATTCACTTCTCATTCCGTTGGATTTAATTTTTTTTTTTGGTATAGGTCTTCAGAGGCACTTATTAGTCATTTATTATATTTTTATGACTAACAGTGGGTCGGAAAACTACCTGAACTGAGAAGATTGGAAAGTATATCACCTGCCACATATTTTTGTTTCCAACTTTCTTTGCAAATTATGTACAAATGTCAAAGTTATATAAATGAAGCAGTTGAAAGTTAGCCGCAAGTTAAGACGGTCGAATGTTCATTTGTGAGATCTAATAAGATCGCATTGCAGGCCACTTGTTGCGCAAGCCTCAGCACCTAGTTACCGCGAGCTTGACATTCACGGGGGCTCGTGACGGCGTAGACCAAAATAACACGCCGTAACCGACCGCATAACACGACGTAATGCTCTCACTATTTATAGAATCTTATAATTAAATACACCGGCATCTATTCGTGTTTACCTTCCGCTAAGTGAGTCGTCGAGTCGCGAAGATTGAAACGCGAACGGTTTCTATTGTTAATGTAGGCATATGTACTTGCGGGGCGAGCGATACGGTTGTGTTAACTTGTTAGTATTTATGTATGTATGTAGTCGTGAATGATGCGACTGTATTGTATGTTGCGAGTCGATTACACTCATAATTTTATTGTATACAAAGGTTACATGTGTTGCGTCATAAGTTGAAGTAATAGATCAATTGTAATAATTCATTTGCATATCTCTTTCGAAAGTTTTATCAGTGTTTGTAGTTGTATAACGCGGCAATTAATTTCCCAGTTTAGATGCAGTTTAAGACAAAAATAGCTCTTATGATAGATAATATTTTTTAAGTGTAGTAAGTTGGGGACGTTGTTTACACTATCTAAGTCAGAGTTCCCCAAACTTTTTTGTGTCGTAGACCCCTTGCCATGTTTTTCCGTGTTGGGTAGACCCCCTACTTACCTG
>DWTU01000310.1:0-18739 GCA_018251515.1 Cecropterus confusis | reverse complement strand
GGTGATACTTAATATATTGATTGAGGTTACTACTTAACAGTGAAACTTTGATTAGTAAAAATTTTTTGACGATAAATTATCAGTTATTTGAATACACTTATACACTTTATACACTTTCTACACTCATAGCCCCACACTAGGATTTTCTCCTGTGTCGTGGGTACAATGGACACACAAAGACGAATACACAAACACCCAGACCCAGAACAGAATCTAAACTCATCATTCAAATGTCGGCCGGGGATCGAACCCGGAACCCATTGCAGTCAGACCGGTGTGGTAACCGCTCCGCTACGCGGGTCGCCGAGGAATTAGAATTTTAGACTGCTATATTCAATTAATTGTACATCAACAAAACAAAAAACACCAGTGTAGTTCGACCGAGGAGGTACCACCGCCACACCTATTTCTAATGTGAAGTAGTTCTGGAAGGATGTGGAAACCGGCTGACCAAAATTCAAAGTATGTAAGGACCATCTTAGCCCTCACAAGTTTCAACACATCTGTAATTGACTTCAGATAGAATCCCTGTTCCACGTAAAATTGATTAAAGGCGTCCATTGGCGGCAGTGACCGCGTACCATCAGTTGGACTGCATGCTCGTTTGCTACTTAGAATTCATAAAAAGAAAGACATTAAAAATATGCAAGTTCCAGTAAAGATGCTTTGCTAATCTTGGAGACCAGATGAAACAACAGTATCTCCCTTACCACACCCTTCAGACCAGAACGCAGCAGCGCTATACTGCTGTCATAAGAGAGAATATTGGTAGACAGAAGGTAGGTGTGGCGGTTGTGTCTCCAGTGTCGAAGTCCTACTACCACCTTGAATCACTCTAAAAGCGCACCATACAAAAAAAAAACTGTCTATAAAATCTGGAAAAATCCTTACAATCCTTGCAACTCTGGTTAAATCTTTATTCGAAGCCATATCTAAACTTAAGGGGGGTCTCTATACCTTACAATGTCTATATTTTAGGTCTAAATAAAAGCTAGAAGCAAGTTTGCTTGTGTTACGTGTGAATTGCATATTAACTTGTGTATTGTGACGTCATAACACATTATTTTATTTGTGATGTTATTTAAGAGTGCATTTTTATACATTGACGTGATTTACGCGCATAATGTTCGTTTGTGCTTTTGTTCTAGAGATTAAGTTATTTAATACTTTTATTTTATATATGGGAATTAAAAGTATTCCTACCAAAATAATCCAAATGTACGTATGTAGAAATAAACATATGTAAACAAACTATTCGTATAAAATATATATTATTTTAAGTTAACGAATTATTTTATTATAGTTCATTTAGTAGTATCCATACATTTTTATATGTTACTTAAGTGTTTCTTTATAATAAAGGGTAGTATAATTTGGACGTGTTTGAAAATGTAAACAATATTAAAATAAATCGATAAAATTATAACGAAGAAATATAATTCGTTTACATATGTAATTTTGTAAAATTTTCGTATATATTTATTTGCATAGATGTTACGGTTTGAGCCATATAAAGAATAACTATAATAAACATAAACGCTTTGTACACTCATAGCCTCACAGTAGGATTTTCTCCTGTACCATGAACATACAAACACGACACAAACACCCAGACCAAGAACAGAAATCTAAATCATCATTCAGATGTCTGTCTGGCTGATCGAACCCGGGTCCCACTGTCAGACCGGTATGGTGACCGCTCGAGCACGTTGGTCGTCAAAGGGTATATACGTTGACTAGGTAAATAAACTACATCCATGTAAAATTTCATGCAAATTAGACCATTGGTTGTTATATGATTGAGTTATAAACAGATGCACACGCGATCCTTTCTTGCAATGTTACCTATTTGTGCATAAAGCAATGTAGCTCCGGCTATATTAACATCTATATAGAGATATCAAATTATAGTCAACCTATTATTGTCCCACTGCTGGGCACGTGTCTTTTCTCAAAGTGAGAGAGCTTTAGGGCATAATCCACCGCGCTACCCAAGTGCAAATTGGTAGACTGCACAGACCTTTACAATATGTACTTTACAAACTCTTTTTTTTTGACAACTCTCAGGTGTGCAGATTTACTCACGATGTTTTCCTTCACCGTAAAGCAATGATGATTAATTTCTAATACGCACATAATTTTAGAAAAAACAATGATGCGTGCCCGGGATTCGAACCTCGGACCTTCGATTGAGAGGCTGACTTTCAACCATTAAGCTATCACTTATGAGAAAAGTATTGCAATGTAAAAATTATAACTGTAAATATCACGTACCTATTTGCTGTTCCCGTAAGTGTTGATTACCAACAGAGGTACGCGGCATGTTCGTAGTAATAAAATATCTTTGCCTTTTGACATTAAGACGGCTGACAAATAATGAAAATCAAATTTCTGTTTATATTGCTGTATTGATAAAATAGAGACATATATAATTGTCTTAGTTTTTATTTGATTCATTATTTTATTACTATGGACATTGAAAGATTAGGTTCCTTCTGCGAAAATCTTTAACGGATTCAGACATGTTTTTTTTTATTTTAATTCTATTAGTTGTACCGAGACATAAAAAAAATTCTATGTCGACATCAATGAAATAAGTGTAAAATTTTATTATCCATAGTCCGGATCGGTTATGTTGCAAGGGAGACTCTAAGTCACCCTCGAAATAAGCGCGTTCGTCGAACGATCAATAGAGCTAATGTATCGGGTAATAGAAGTATTTAACGCAGATCTAAAGATGCAAGATGCACTAATACTAATGCTGGTTTATATGTAACTTAATCTAGGTAGGCAATATTATTTTGTTAGCCTTTAAGTCAAATAAACGAAATGTATTGTGGTTATTGAATTGAATAAAATTGAGCAATTTTATGCAAAAATTTATAAAAAAGGTATCATTTTTTATAATATAGATTCAGCATATATGTATAGGGCTCTTATAAAACCAATTTTGGTCTATTCATAGTATTAGGCTATAGGAACAGTAAATTAGCGCGCATTTCTAGAGCGATACCATACTTCAAGTCCTAACTGCTTATTTTCGAAAATGGATACAAAAGTTTTAGTGGTTTATTTATAAGTGCATCGGGAACTTTAAAGACGACATAGGAACACCAGTAATTATGGACAGGCTTTTAAATCAGATAACATTCGTATATTATTTTTCATGGCAATAATCGTTTTCTATATGTCACATCTAGCAAATTTATACCATTGATTGTCACGTCCCCTATCCTAATTTCACCTCCGAAATTCGAGATTCTCCTAAAAATGCCTATTATTGGCAAAGGGGAGAAAAAATATTCACTCACCCCTAAATTTGGCGTATCGATTTCCTCTCAGCTTTGTTTGTTTATGTTCTTATATTAGGAATGAAACTGCAATAGTGAGCGGTGTAGCGAAAAAGTATTTTTGGAGTGCTCTTTGAACAGAACAGTATCTATATTAGTATACTACCTAGTGTAGTAGTGGCCTATCTATCGATGGGTGAATAGTACTGAATAGTATTTAATATTTACCCGTTTTTCTATGAAAATTTTTTCGTTGGGAACTATTTTACAAAAATTATATTCTAAGCGTCCGGTGTTGTAAATGCTATGGTGAGGATAAGACATAAAATGGTAACATGATATCGTTATTATTATTTTATTAATAGTGAACGTTAGCAGTATGGTAAGTGGTTATTACCGCCCAACATTTGCTTATAGCATAATTCTCTCGGTAGGTCAAAGATGCAATAAAAACACCTGCTTTCCACATTAAATCATACTAAGGAAAACAACATTTATCACTGTAGAGTATAAGATATTTTATATCTAATATAAAAGTTGCAAACAAGCTACCTAATTATAATTGGCTACGTCAGCAATGCCCCTAAGTTGTTAGGCCTCGGATAAGTATGTAAACCTCAAACCAGAACACGACAGCGCGAAACACAGCTGTGTTAAGTCTCAAGGTGTTATGGTGTCGGTCTCTGAAGTCGAACCATAAAGAGAATCTACCTTTAAATACTTAAAGGTAGATTCTCTTAGGTATGTTATTATTAAAAATAGAAGTCTCATAATAGCGCGCGTATATTTAAATATGTTTTAAAAACGTTACTTTATCTGAAATATAAAATCCAGTGAAGTGCCATAAAATTTTCCGTAGCCCACTTACCTGTATCAGAGCCATCATTAAAAGTTTATCTCGTGTGTATGCAATTAAAACTGCAAGAGTATTGAATCAGTGTTATTATGCACTAACAGAAAAATTTTTTACTACTCGTCGCAATTTTCCATTCACTGTCATTTATATAGAGTATCGTTCTCGTTGGAAAATCGCAAATAGCTTACAAATCAGTCCCCGGTATTCAGAGGAAAGCGGGGAGTTCCGATACAATTTGGAATGGTTTTATGTTGTAACGTTATGTTACCTACTAGGTATGTTGATATGTAGGTTACTGTTTTTTGTCAGATACAATAAATAGTTTACTTCTATTATTTTGTAATAAATTGTATAAACAAATAACATGTATTGTTGTCATAGGTTGTTGTAAACTATAAACGGGAATTTACTATCAATTCGTAGATATATTTTCCAATTAATAATTTTCATATTTATATATCTGAATTATCGAGTGATATAATATATTTTTTACCATACTCGGCGTTTTATATTTTTGGCCAAAATTGAAAAATGATGAATTAAAATTCCCGTCTGGGTCTGATTGTTAGTGTATTCGTCTTTGTGTCCATATATAATTATTATATAATCTATAATTTAAATCAAGGATTGAATAGCTTCAAACCCTTCAATTAAATTGAGCCAAGCTGGAGCGCAAATGTAGAGCCATTTGTACTTATGTACCTATAGCCAATAGAGCTGGGGATAATAGGATATCGAAGCTTTAATGAACCTAGCATTCCTTTGAACAATCCGACCTCTATTATGATTGGCTCTAATCGATTTACAATCAGGCTCTATTTGCAGACGTAAACATCATTTTTGCCCTACATTTTCATCTATTGTCGGAATAATGGGTCTACACCCATCACTTAGTTTTTACAGGAAATGTTTATTGGTATTACTTCCTATCGGTAATTTGCCTATACTAATCGTATAATTGTAACTCTTTGGATTCGATGGATGTAAACGTCGTAAAAAATTTTTTGGAAATAATAGAGCCTGGAAATCTAAGAGACAGCTACCTCCTTATCGGAGAACCTTTTTTCGCCACACTTTTTTAAACCTATCTTCGGCCATCGTCCCGAAAATCTGGATCATTCAGTGTCTATAGACCTAAATCATATAGATGTAATTAAAATTTGAAATTCCTCATCTAATTCTATTATCAACAGGATTTAAGACAGACGGTACTACTATATCAAAGGTTTTCATAAGATTGCTGTAGCAAATGAGCACTCATTCCACCTGATAGAATGTTATCACTCCGCCCATTGACGTCTGTAATTGACTCCGTATAAACCCTTGAGTCTACCTGAGTATTAAGTGAGTAAGTTGCCTCATATGTCATAGGTCAATCATACTATGTAGTTTTTAAAAGGTATAAGTTAACCCTTGTGAAATAATCTGGCAAATTTTAAGACGTTTAAAATTACTGCAAAATACTTTAGCGACGCATTCTTTAAAAGCGACGACCTGATGACAATAGCAGGTCGCCTCTCGCGAGGACCGATCGTAATTTCCGTTAATATAAACAGCATAAATAGCATAAAAATGTCAGCGCTGTTCAGCGGCATGGCCTTTATATCGGACTTTATGGCCTCACTGGAGTATTCATATTTCGTTACGTTGCATCCTGTTTTTATTTTGCGTATACAATTAATAACAGTTTGTTGCTAAAATAATGGACGTTTTTACATTTATTATAAATATTAAAGGTTATAGCTTTTAATGTTCTTAAAATCATAATTTTAAATAATAAACAGTTTTTAGTGCCATCCCAGTACTTTAAGTATCTTTCGTACCCATTTTCACTCTTTGACTGTTGTAAGTCCATTGCTAAACATCTCCGAAACCATCTCTGAGGCATTTTAGCTCGCTTTAATCAATAAATTCCCACGTATAAAGGTTACCTAAAATGTATTCGACGTTTTAATTAACTAATATCGAAATTTAAGCTCGCAGAGTGTTTTACAGAAATAACAAACCCAAGATCAAAGCGAATAAGAGAGACGAATCCAGCTCTGATTTAAAGAGGAAATCAAATATACCCCAAAACAAAATTTAATAGGCGCCCCCTGGGCACGTATAGTCCTAACGAGATACGTAATATGATATATTTTCAAATTCTTTTCCTTTAACACAGATTCATTAGGATTAGGTACTTATGTTTTTTTAGAAAAATAATTTGAGATTTCTGGAAACTCTAAACGTGTAGATTTATTATTACCTTTGTACGTCTAATTGTATTTATATAGTCTTAGATATTATATGGTTGTAATAGTGGAAAAATAAACTCAGTCTTTTAAGCCTTGTAAAAAGGTTTCGACTCAACTTTACAAGAATCGATTGAATGAAGATTTCGTAGTCGAGTCCTTTTGGTTTAGGACTCGGATTGGTATCACGTAAGTTAATCTGAGTAATTTAGGTCATTGAAGCCAAAATGAAACAAATACGAGTGTACATGTTTTATTAGTGAATTGCATAGTTTTTACACGCTTTTTATTAGCTTCACCTGTATGTTTGTTTGTATGTTTGTAACCGACTCCTTTGGACGCGATTTTGACCCACTTTAAACGGTCAGATTTCGTTCATACTGTGTAGATTTATGGAGGACCTTACACTAATGACAATACACTAATTTGATAAAAAAATATTAAAAAAACCATGAGGTGCATGGTGTCAATAGTTATAAATATTTTATTGAATGATATAAGTAGAGTGATTATCATTTTGATAATATATAAATTACCACCCCACGCCTTTTTTTAAATAAAATATATTTTTTTTATTTACACTATTATTAATTTATTTTATTGTAATTTTTAACACTATTCTTATATTCAATTTATTAAAACTTATTTCTATTTTTTTAGTTCCGTTTTCTATAAAGAGCGTGTTTTCTAGTTTTATTTTTTTTAACTATTATTTATAAAACATTGAAATAGCTAACGAGCATGCCGTCCACCTGATGGTAAGCATTACAGGCCATGCACATCTGTAACCATCCCGTTAGGTCGACCACAGATGCTATCCCTGAAGACTAAGTTGAAACGTCTCGCAATAATATTGTACTAGTAGTAATTGAGTGGATGGACCCGCCAATGTGTCTTAATAGGCAGAAAAATTGAATAAACATAAACGCTTTCTACACTCATAGCCCCACGGTAGGATTTTCTCCCGTGTCGTGGGTGCCATGGACACACAAAAATGTATACACAAACACCCAGAACAGAAATCTAAACTCATCATTCAGAAGTCTGTCTGGCCGGCGATCGAACCCGGGACTCACTGTGTGTCAGTCCGATATGGTGGCCGCTCGGGTCGTCATGAATGCTCATTTTACTTCTATAATAAATCTAATATAAAATTACGATGCTTTTGTCACTCTTCACTTGAATGTGTTATTCTGATATATACCACTATCGACACTTGTAAAATATTATTATTTTACTTACTCCGATCAAGTGTCAGATTTTAAATTTAAACATTTTAGGATTTACAACCAAATACTTACGTCTAGTACAATTACGTCTAGTAACATTTACATGGTTTTCATAGTTTACAAATATAAACTATGAATACCACGGCGTACATAATTAATAAAAACCGTAAACTGAAGCAACTATAAATGTACAATTGTGGGATTGTAATGTGTACTCGTTACATGGTCCTATACAATATAATTATCCTTATATGCGTATAATGTTCAATATTTAAATATATCATGAAATAGCCGACAATTGCAATTTACCTACAACTAATAATCTTACTAATACACTAGGTCATAGTTAATCATAGATGTATTCGTAGAATATAAGAGGTATACGTATACAGGAAAAACAAAATTGTTAATACTTATCTCTGAAACGTAAACTTATAAAACGTTCGTTGCTCAAACAATAGAATGTTACAAACACGTCTATAAAAATAATTAATATAACATTTCTGTAACATTCTATTAACCGTTTTACACAATAGATAAGTGTTAACTCAGTATTACAATACATTGTAATCATTTGATGTTGTGATACAAATAGAGAAGCGTATAGTTATTGTGTTTTTACTTTGTAATATTACGTGGAACGTTTCTTCACGGCTGTACGGTTTTTTTCTCACTCAGGTATTAAGTAAGTTATATATAATGTTTGAAGTATAGGATATTTACTCTGTGTGTTCGTAATTGAAGGGTGTCGATGTTTTCACTCTCTGTGGCGGATCGCACTCACTTTTGTCACTCTCCATTACCGCCTCAATGCGGTTAGACAGGGCAACTAGCAGATAAGTATTGTGATACTACAAAATCTTATCTCTTATCGAATCCGTGTGCTGTAATGTTGTGTACAATATTTTTTAAAAGTGAATTCATTTCGTGTTTTTTTTTGTGTAATTCTCTAGATTATTTTTATGAAGCAGTGTCAATTTAGTGGTTTTAGATCGGCCTCTAGATGTTTGACTCAAATAATAAGACATGTTTATATTATAATTAAATATTATTTCTTTAACAGAGAAGAAAAACACCTTACAGAAAATTGCATTACTAAGGATTCTATGAAGAACAATTTCTCAATAGTGAATCTACTAATCCGCCGTAGTGAACTATGGTCTAAACCCCTCTTGTTCCAATAAGAGACTCTTATCCACCAGTGAAACAATAATGGGTTGACGACGAAAATGGTTTGACAATCAACTAATCCATTCCAAAGACCTACAGAAGAATCATCATTTGCACTGTGACGACATACCTACTACACAAACTTACTGCTAAAGTGTTAGCAACATTTAAAAATAAACAGACAATGACTTCATCTTAGTTTGCACAGTTAAACAGACCATGACAGATCAAGATGTGCGTGTAGTCGCAATATATTTGATCACTCTGTCCATCATGATAGTACTTTTAACAAAGACCCAATACATAAAAAAAATCACGTGACGGTTTAAACATATACAAAAATTACAAGATTACAACTTTTTACAACACTTTTCATACGTCTTACTCAATCAATAGTCACATACTTTATAAATACTTAAAAAATAATATTAGTCTCCTACCAGTGCCTTAGGTACAAGTTTATTACGTTTCAAGGTATGACCGACAACGTAACGTATAATGTACATTGCAATATTGTACTAAAACGTAAACGGTATTAGTATTAAGGAAACGTAACAAATTCATACTAAGGGCCTATTTATATAAAACGTAAGGCATTATCTCCACGAAAGATAAGCAAAACCCTTAATTCGTACGATAATAGTATTTTGATTAGTTTCAGTTGTAAAATATATTTATACATATATATTATTTTAAACAATAATATTACGAGTACTTACGGCCATTGCGTCATATTGACAAGCCTGTTGCCAGCAGGAGGTGGGTTCTGGCTGGACGAGTTAACCAGCACGTCACTAGGGCCCTTCGGCACAACTGTAAACAAACAATACCATCTTTAGCATCTATACATTGCACATTGCAATGAAAAATCTGATAAAATCTTAAGCAATAACCACACTTGTCTAATATGGGTATGTATGGTCAATTTCGTCCACTTCAAACTATTATAATTGAGCAAAAACAGCCGTGTGTAAAAGCCCTAAATCGATACATGATTAAAAAAATGGAATGAACATAATTCATATGCACATTTGATTACATTACCTAGTAATTTAAGGCTTTGATACAACATTATGATATCCTAGATTTACGTAATCAATTGTATTATTTTACGTACCTTCAAATTTAACATTACAAATTAACATTACCGTACGCTGTGAACACATGAAATCAATAATAAAAACTATGATCCATGTAAAGCTTTTTCAGTATGACCACAAATGTAACATGTGTCTTGAAATTGTCCATAATATACTAATGAAATTTAAATACACACATGCAATATATGGCTTTTCCAGAAAAGTAGGGGGAACTTAAAAAGAGATAATTTTAATGTCACGTCATTTCATATCATGACTGAAACCCATTTTTTCAATATTTGCATGGCAATAGACCACATTTGTGGTGAGTCTGATATTACATTACTGTAACGTGACGCACGCTATAATACGTCAGGATTGGATTTCACTAGGTTTTGCTTGCGACTTCGGCTGCATAAATGAAAACTGATTATAAATCTGATATCAGAGTGCCCGCCTAGTAATATCAGTTAAGGACCCATGTTAAAGGAGCTTGCCCGAGAGCATTATCTCAACACCGGTAAAATCTCTTAATCATCAATAATTTCATTTTTTTATACAGTATGCACCTGAATAAAGATTTATTTTATGTGTATTTATAACTTAGTATATTATATATAACAAGCTGATCCGCGCGGTCATGCCCGCGTTTAAAAATGTAACTTGACATATTTACCTACATATAGCCGAAATTTTAGATCTTATACAATTTTAACATTATAGTATTGTTTCAGAGAAGACTGATCGCAACTGACATTAGCGGCAGTGGCTGCGTGCGTGTATGGTTTCTTAGGTTTAAATTTTTTATGTGGAACCCTAATTACATTTTCTAAAATAAATGTAGCCTAAATTACGCCATATGACATCAGCTATCCAACAGTGAAAGTCCCGTCAAAATCGGTCCAGCAGTTTCGGAGATTATCCAGAACAAACAGACAGCCAGACAAAACTTTTTTTAATTGATGTTTGTTATGGTATTGTATTAGTATCGTAAATACTTTCATATGCATTTGGTAAAAAGCAGTTATTTTGATATTACAAACACACACTCCTATTTTATTTATATGTATAGATGTATAGATTGAAGTATAGATGCAACTAGCTCGAATTTGATGGCTCATCTATAAACATATTTTTTTATTTATTTATTTATTTATTAATAATAACACGCCAACAGCAATACATACAAACATTCATCAGCACATTCTAAATCATATATAATGGCAGGTATGTATGCCAATTATAGGCGTGACTAACATTGATGTAAGTACGTATTACGGACTACAGTTTTATTGATTGTGTTACGTTCCATCCTAAATTATCAAAATACGAGAAATCAAAAAGACGGCTTGGCGTCTTAGTTTTCCGGCATAAAATAGTAAATTTGTAACTGCTACATTTTGCGTAGGATGTAAGGAATTAATAGGTATTTATGTATTTTGTGTCGTGTGCTATCTTCAGGATTAGATTTATACGATCGATAAAGAAGAGATACACGATAAATATGGTTTCAATAGGTTATTTATTTAAATTTGCCTGTCGCTGCGATCATGATTTTTATATAAGTTAATTTTACTTGTTATTTGTGTTTTACTTCTAGTGATGCATGCCATGTGCCATATGTGTTTTGTAACTATACAAAGATTGTGCCGGTACTTATCAAATATTCAATCTTTTCATAACATACCTACAAGATAATATTCTTCATAAAAATAAATCAATCACATCTGCATTGTGATTGTAATAATTAAATTCATGCGGTACGTAATAATATATGCATTTTTAAAATAGTAAGGTTTTTTTAACTTACATGCTTATGCAAAAGGTCTTGAACTTAAAAAAAATATGCATGTGTGTTCCTTTTTGCTTTTAAACTGAGCTTTATGCATGCGTCTTACTACTTAGCATGAATAATAACACAACTCAAAAACGCTAATTTACAGGAGAGCCAGAAAAAAAATAACAGTACTTTATGTTTTTATCTTTTTATTTCAGTTTAATGTAAAATTAAAAGGCTGCTAACCACAGTAGAAAAGAGCGCCAACTTTTTATATTAATACAACTTTATATTTTAATTTTATTAGAGATAAAACTGTATCTTTAACTTAGAATGAATGATTTTTGAATTGTGTGACTATTCATGCAAAGCGGATCTATTTCATGTTCTTTTGTATTTCATACCCTTGTAGTTTTAATTTTTGCATTTGCTTACATTTGCGAAATTATTCCCGCTTGCACGCTTTTTCTGTGGTTCTGAGCGGTCTGAGTGGTTCTGGTGGTGGTTACTTTCGGTGGAAGTTCACTATTAATGTCACCATACTAACCATCTTTCTGTCGAGTACCCTGTCACCCAAAGTAACCAGTAACACCGCACCTGCACTAACCGACGGTCGGCGACCACCATCCTGCTAACAAAACGTAAGTATATCTTTTTACTAACAATGTACTCATTTATCAATATACTTTTCTTTATGTTTCTTTTTAACTGACATTTTTATGTTTACGTTTAATTATTTTTTATCTTCATCTTTTTCTTTTATTGTTATAGTAAAAGTTTATTGTTGATTGAAGTGTCAGTATTACCAATTCATTTATCACTATGATTTTCTATATGTTTATTTCTTAATTGTCATTTTTATTTTTACGTTAAATTATTTTTTATCGTCATCTTTTTCTTTTATTAGTATAAGTTTATTGTTGCTTGAAGTGTCAGTATTACCAATTCATTTATCGATATTATTTTCTTTTTGTTTATTTTAATAAACAGTTTTATTTTTACGTTATTTTTTGTCATCTCTTTCTTTTATTCGTATATTGTTGATTGAAGTGTCAGTATTACCAATCTAATTTTTAGTTTCTTCTTTGTGATAGTGACTAAGTAGGTGCATCTTTTTTGTTTTGTTATAATAACCTTTTCTTATAATTAGTTATTTAATTTTATCATTAATATCTAAAGTCTTAAAACTGCTTTTTCTTTATTTTAATTCCGTCTGTGTATTAAAGAGAACAATTGCAGTAATTGTGATCCTTCACAGAACTGCAATGTTTATTATTCTACCATTGTACATTAGGGCAACATAATACATACCTATATTATGGCGATTCATTTAGTCCGTTAATTTACCGTAAATTTATACAAAGACACTATCAGAAACATTATATCAAACAACCAAATCGTAAGATATTACAGTACCTACTACTAAAATGAATATTTTGTGGTTGTACTATCAGCTGCGAATTAAACCAAACAAGATAACTGCCATCAAAAACCTAGGCCCTAGTTAAACAATCCGAGTTCTAAAGTAAACTGTAGAGCGAGCCTACTCAGATACGATTCGCCTAGTACAAATTTATTACTCTAAACAATAATTAACGAAACGTAACAAAACATAAACGAACGTAAACTAGTACTAAGGGCACTGTACATAAAAATGAACAATTAACAGACTTCAAATGGAATGAAAAAACTAATTTCATTGTATTCATAGTAAATATACTTGTATGCTGTGAAAATGAGTTACTTACATGACATTTCTCTACTAAACTATTTTAAACAGCACATAGAACATCTACCCACGAATCCTACGATGTGTTGTCTTCACCACGCGCTTTATCAGACGCGCTCTATAACAATTACTCCGAGATGTAAGTTTACCAACCAAACTAACCCTAAACTTACATTCCAGACATAACTATTATAGTTGTAACACCTCTACCTCCAATCCTCGACTCGTGTTGATGACATAGACGCGCTCTATAATAATTATTACTCCAATATCCAAGTTTACCATCCAAACTAACCCTGTATTGCCGACGGTGGGTCCCGACGACCCCAGCAGGGTAAGGCTAATAACTGAAACAGAGATTTATGAGTGCACAGATATGCAAATAGAAATTTGCGGTCCCCCGACGATAAAAAGACTGAGGTCCCAGCGGGGGTCTGTTTGTCCAACTGTCGGGGATGACGACTTATAATTATTTCGATGGAATATTTATAAGTCCTAAACTTACAAAATTTTCGTTAACATGTGATCATTTCTAACTTTGTATATTTAAGTATGCTTACTTTTCATTAGACGCAACTAAACGGGCATATATGATCAACATTTTAATGAAATAAAAGAAAATAATCTCAAATTTACAGATATAATAATAATTTAGAAAATACGTTTTAATTAAAATTATTTTTCTAATTCCGATACAAAAAGTATTGTTTAACTAACCTTAAACCTTAACTTGGACCAGTTTTTGCATTTTAACTATTAAAATTTTACATCAGCTTGACCTTTTAATAATAATTGAAAAATACTTTTAATAATAATTTCATGTTATTATGTATAATTTCAATTATACACAATAACATGAATTATAACGAAAAACTTTTTAATACCCAGATTACATACAATTAATTCCAAAGAAATTCCCTAACACCGGTACAAATGTACCCGATTGTTGTAATGAAATAAGTTTCGTCATAACGCATTTACAAGCCAAAGCAAGAAGCAACGCGAGGGTTAGATTCTAATAAAACTTGTTAAGCAGATTCAGTTATCTCGTTAGATACGAGAATCGCTAATTATTCGCACCGGGGGTGACGCGCGTAAAAAGATTACGTACAACTCTTTGTATGCATGCTAATTTAAAGGATCCTTCGTGAGTTTACTGCAATTGTAACATAAAACCAAAGTTGTTTACTATCACAATAAACGATAGATAACAAAAATAAAAGTCACATAATGTAAGGTACAGGCAGTCTTCACAAAGAAAGCTCTTCCAGGCAACGTTAGAATTTAACAGTGTAATAAGTACAAGAATCTAGCATACAGACATGATAATTATATAAGCATAATAGCAACTAATGTAAAACTTAAAGGAACAGGAGATATAAGGAGAGAGAGACAAGGAAAATAACATAGAATAAAAAATCGATAATTGTTTATTTAAACAACAGATTAAAGCGTCAGTCAGAATTCCATTACTTGCTATTTAAACCAATGACCCAAACCATCGAATAGTCGATAAGGAATTCTATAAGCGCATAGCCACCACAGCGACAGAATAAACATAGAGGGATTAAGAAGAAGGAAGTAAGAGGGAATGATTGGTAACACCAGTATCAGTGGATATGCTTATTTTTGTCCCATAGCAATAGTGTAGAACTACTGCATCATATAGTAAGGTAAAGTTGAATGAGATTATACTAACTGAGCCTTTAGGAGTAGCAACTCCAATCATTTTTTTATAGTATGGAAGTAGCAAACGAGCATGCAGCCCGCCTGATGGTAAGTGGCTACTGCCGCTCATGGACATCTGTAATCAACCCTAGGCAAGATCAAAGTCTCACCTAAGGTTAGCCACAGATGCGTTGCTGCCCCTGAGGACTAAGATGAAATGCCTCTGAAAAGTGTGTCGCCCTTACCTGTGTGGCAGGTTAGGTGTGGCGGTGGTGCTCCAAATTCCCATTTGGAGACGTTACGTGACTTACCAAGGTATTCTATACGTATCTACATCAATTCAAAAATACGAATTAAAGATTCACCTATTCCAGTAGACGCACATGAAGATTTTGGAATAGATATTGATCATGATTTAGAAATCAAAAAAGTGAAATAACGATATCAAAGCGAGCCAGTCGACCGTGAGGACGCGGGCGATGCTGTTTGCTCATTAAGGGAGCAACGTCAAATGGTGGTCCTGTTTACTAGTGGTACTCTGTTGATTGTGTTAGAGAAATATTTGTCGTTTTGGATGTACATGTCTGGTTTAACTTCTACGATACGCTTACACTATCAGTGGACGATTTTGTATATACAGTACAGTTTTTGAAAAATACTTAACTTGAAAATGAGGGTTTTTCTGCACCCCCAATTTATACTCTGTTATACTTTATGTACTATTAGAGGACGATATTATTTATCGATTATATCAAATAGTCCTACATTTTTTCATTTGAAGGAATAGGTATATAGTTTATAAACACTATTAATGCGAAAGTTTGTGAGGAAGTTGTGTTTGTTAGTTCCTTACGTAAAAATTACTCGTCGGATTTCGCTAAAATTTCGGAAACAGACAATTTATGGCTAAGTTTAACACATATACCCATTACCGCGGTTAAAGTTACTGAGGCGGGCGGAGCCGCGGGAATACGGTAGCAATTATTTAGTTCTTGTTTGCTTGAATTACGTGTGTTTTATAAATTCTAATTATACTCACAAATAAATAAATTTAAAAAAATCGATTAAGAATTTTAATGAAGCTAAGATTATATGCTATTGTTAGTACGCTTAATTATATTTTTTAATTATGCCATAAAATTATAAGCCATTTGTTTAATCTTTTCTCACCCCAATTTGTATCAGCAACTTGACCTTGAGCTCATATTTTTCTCAATTAGAGCCAATTAGTATAATCAATCAGGCGACCATAAAAAATGTTTTACAATAACTAAATACGTTATCTTAGATATCATGCAAGGTTGCCATTATTTATTACATTATTGTAAAGGTACCTTGGCACCGATGAGCTAAATCGCAGTTTCTCAAACTTATACCCCTATTGGAATCGTACCCTTGTTAGCTTCTCAAAACAACGCCGAACCCCTTTAAGAAAACAGATTACAATCTGTGACAACACAGCTCTATAATTAAACAAAACTTTGTTCGTTCTAATATCAATTTTATATAATAATATAATATTGACACACATACCTATCGATGTGTACCAATATTATTTAGTGATGAAGAGCGTTATCTTTTGTAGCAAGTAGAGCATCAATGCTCTTCATTCATTCTAGCAGCGTTTCATCATATCAATCATAATTTAGGAAAAAATCTAGCTAAGCACCTGCCATTATGTAAAATTTTCACGTAGTTACTTCGTAGAGTACGCATAATGCTACTTACATATGACGCGACAATTTCAGTCCTCAGGAGTCACAACGCATTTGTGGTCAAGTAGAAGTGTTGTTCTATATAGAGTTAGAGATGTCTACGTTCGGCAGAACCCCCATAAGGTGGACTGCACGCTCGTTTCCTGCTTCAATCTTATAAAAAACTTTGAGAAACACTGAGCCAGATCTCGCTGAACAAGACTAGACCGCGAATCTGATTCATTAATTGGCAAACTACACGGCAATGCGAGGGAAAACAACGTTTCTACCTGTTTAAGCGATTCTTTACGATTGCGAATGCTCGAGTGGATATTTCGAATTTCCATGTCTTAATGTTTATCTGTATCGATTGTAAAGTCTTTGCGTAAAATAATTGTTAAAATAACAATGTCGGTCTTTCGGAATTAATAAGAATTTATTATAAATCCGTTTTAGAACAATTAGAGTATATACGTAAACTATATATCCACCTTTTATTGACGACCCACGTGGTGGAGCCACCATACCGGTCTGACACGCAGTGGGTCCCGGGTTCGATCCCCGGCCAGACAGACATCTGAATGATGAGTTTAGATTTCTGTTCTGGGTCTGGGTGCTTGTATTCGTCTTTGTGTATCCATGGCACCCACGACACAGGAGCAAATCCTAGTGTGGGGCTATGAGTGCAGAAAGCGTTTAGCGTTTACCTTCGCAATTGACGCAAGACAGACTATTTAAATATGCTATTATTGATAATTAATTCTAATCAACTTTTAAAGTAAATTTTACATTTACAATAAACTTGGTATTTTTTACTTATTTGTCTTTATTTCAAATATGTATTTTCATTTTACAACTTCTACTCCATTGATTTCTATTATTGCACCGTAGACAATTCACACAATTAAAATTAACCATCTGTGGTGGCGTGTATTTCTCAGATTTCACCCTTCGTGACAGATTGTAAATATTGACCAGCAAGATCGAACGAGCGGACCCACGAATATAGAGTGTTTCTGCAATGCAATAAGACAGAATATTCATCACTGTGGCACTATTATTCTATCCTGTGTGCCAAACGTCCCCATTTGATATACATGTTAAAAATCTCGATATTAAAACAATAATAATTCCTTATTTTAGCGCATCTTGCTTGTCAAAAAATGCATAATCTCACGCGACATATTTATAATCAATATGTCAAGAAATACACAATAAAATACCTAATGCCTAACTAAAATGTTATTCAGACACAACTAAATAGTACGCACAGATAAAACCAAGAATCTCAATTATTGAACCATAGATTCATCGTCAAACATAGAGTTATATGCATATAGTGTTCACACATTGGCTCTGATTTCACCCTTTGCGACAGATTGTTAATACTGACCGGTGAGACCTAACGAGCGGCCGCATGAATATGCAGTGCTCGATACAAGGAATTAATTAATTTTGTTGACACCCGTCCCCGGCTGTGCGAAGGACAATACGATTGAACGGTTACGGTTTTATTATTAATCTGTTTCAAGTGTCAGTCGTGGCACTTGTAACTTTTTAACTTTACGAAGGCTTCGATTATCAAAGTTATAAAAAATATAAAATAATTGGAATAAAACTTTTGCGATATTCTTTAAAAAATAATAACGAAATAATAAATTATACAAAAAGGTTAGCAGAATAATTTTAGTTTATCCTGAAATACTACAAAGTATTTATTGGCTTCTTATATCAAAACAAAACAATAGAAATTAAAACAATACTAATAGAATCTCTAGCGACATCTGTCGGTGCGCGCCATTACGTATTTTTATTCAACTTAATCGCTTGCAGAAATACCCGATGCCATAACAAGAAAAAAGTTAAGCGCCATTTTACACATCTCGCCCAAAATTACAGGGTTTATTGTTGCATTTAATGTATAATCTGATGAAAGAAAGTAGCAATTTATATTCATTTTATTTATATGGACTCGTGCATGGTTTAGGGTTACTGATCACTGGTTTGTGGTTT
>DWTU01000309.1:0-18747 GCA_018251515.1 Cecropterus confusis | reverse complement strand
AAGTCATATTTAACATCGCATACAAAAGCTTGAATTTAACTAATAATTTCATATAAAACAAATATTTTAGACAAATCTAGATATCAAAAACAATTTACTTAGATAAAACCGTACAAGAGATACGAATTCACAAATTTTAATTAGATACTACGAGTGTATCAAATTTAATAGCCTAATTTTGAACACTTACCATTACTTCTAATATTCCCATTTTGATCATTTACAGGTTCATAACCTTTCCTAATTTGCTTAACTCTAAAAGCTTCTATTGCTTTTGGCTTTAACAATATATTGTTCTTAAAAACAATCTTAATAGTGATTTTGCCAAATCATCTATGATCACTTAGAATAGTTTGATATAGGCTTCTCTTAAAGATTTGATTTTAAAATGAATAGAATGGATAGAAAAGTAAAATCATTCCATGAGTGATGTGAAGGTAAAAGAGAGACGAACAATCAAAAAAATAGTAAAGTTGAGATCGCTGTCACTCTTATTATCTCCTTATTCAGTGGTATCTAATTATATGCCGTTGTATGACTTGCAGGTATACTATGGCTAAAATTAGGGTAATACAAGGCAATACAAATTTTTACTTAGTCGCAGGAACGCATATGTGATCTTCTGGTTGTATACAGGTGTACATGTTATACATATGTTGGCAGTGACCACTTATTTTCAGATCTTCTGCATGCTCTCCTGTTTTGTCTAAATTACATAAAAAATCAAAACCGGCAGGGGACTGATTCATATCCACACATCGCACGTCTGGCTAACGTGCATTATAATCATTATGTGCCTCCCTGTCTCAAAGCTATTACCGGCTCCCTCGCAATGGCGATTGCCTAAATTAACTTTGTTTCACCCCTAGCCAATGATACTACTTCAATCTCCAAGGGAATTACTGTTACCCTGCTTGCCCGAATTCAACTCTTTGTCTTGAATTATAAGGTGTATTAAATGTATCGGTCGGATCACTTCATCCGATAACAAGGTGACGAGTTGTAAGGAGCAAAGCAAATATATTAAAAACTTGATTGAGTTGTGTTGTAATGTGGAGATAGATGGCGTTTGAAGAGGGTTGTGTATCGAGCCATCTGCGCTACTTTTATTTTGAATTTGAAATAATATTTGTTACAGCTGGTGCTATTGAAATTAGATAGATAATTGACTAGATTAACTTTGTATATAGAGAAGTTATTATTATTAGAATCGTTTCAGTTTGCAGAGTGACAAAGAATATATAATTAAAAAAGGCACCTTAAAATAGATAAAAAGAGCGGGATTGCTTAGCAAATAAATATATTATAATACAGATCAAAAACTTCTTAAAAACAATTAAGTTAAACTGCAGGCAATCAATCGTTTTTAAACAGTCAGGTTTTCTATTTCAATATATTAAATGTTGTTACTTGCTTATTATCTCGTTTATGTTGAGGGTAGATAAAACACACCTATTTAATTAATTTCAAAACAATCTACAACTATTTATTGTAATCTAAATAAACTTAGTAATTTTATATATTCGTAAAATCAATCTATATCAATATAAATTTGGAATTAAAATCATGCCATATTTATTATCATGGTGATCATTATAATGTTATCAACATTATAATGATCACCAGGTGGTATAACCAAAGCTGTTAACCAAACTACTTACCATCAGATGGATTGCATGCTCGCTTGCTACTTCAATCAAATAAAATAAAAACAACTACTGCTTTTAACTTTATGTTAAAAAAAAGGTAAATTCATATCTCTGAGCTGCCTCTACTGTTACTATTATCCACAATTCTACTGGATTACTTCGTCAGCCGATCCTATCGTACACAATGACTAAAGCAAGTTTCACCCTCACAAATTTTATCACACCTAGCGCCCCCTACCGTCATTAGTCAGGGCTGTGATTGATTGGCTGATTCAATGCTCGAAGATATGCTTGGATGTACCATATTACTTTCCATAGCTTTTGACGTAATTTTAAATAAAATTGAAATGTGATATGATATACGAAAAGGAATTTGAAAGAAAACTTATAGCGTAAAACTTATGCCACTCATTTTTGATGCTTTAAATATGTCATTTGTTTCATTTGTCTAGAGTTTTTGACAAAATTTACAATCCGTCGAAAAGAATACATGTTGAGGAGAATCACATATTTTTATATTAGTTTCATTGCTACTACTTATATTCCAAATTTGCTTAAACTGCAGTAGTAATAGTTTTGTAACCTTCTAAAGAGAATACACATGAAATGTAGGTGAAAACTAATTTCTAAGACCATTGCTCCCCTACTTTTACATCAAAGGGTCTGTTCGATATCACACTTCGGGGGGCTTTAAGGGCAATGAGGGTGCGTCCAGTTTTCTAATCAGATCGTTAACCGATCCCGTGGAAAAACATTAACACTAAACGTGAATGACACTTATAGCCCCATACCATTATGTAGCTCAGAGGTCGGCAACTGCGGCCCGCGGATCCCTAATGGCGACCCGCGAGTCTTCCTAGAATTTCTCCTTACGGTACGCGGTCCTGTTAATATCAATAATAAAACCGGCCAAATGCGAGTCGGACTAGCGCGTTGTATGGAAGTACCCTTAAATATTTATTTTATTCTGTTTTTAGCATTTATTGTTATAGCGACAACAGAAATACATCATCTGTGAAAATTTCAACTGTCTATCACGGTTTATGAGACATTTTTGTGTTTGCCGACTTGTTTGTATTTGAGGCAATTATCTTAGTCCTCGGGAGTAGTAACGCATCTGTGATGGACTTCAGATAGAACCCCTGTTCTATATGAAGTTGCTTACAGATGTCCATGGGCGGCAGTGATCACTTACCACCAGGTGGACTGCAAGCTCGTTTGCTACTTCAAAAAAAATATATAGCCTGGAGACAGTCAGTCGGCCAGACGGTATGCGGAATCTTAGTAATAGGGTCCCATTTTTACCCTATGGATATGGAACCCTTAAAATAAACCTGTTATTTTTTCGCCGTAACATTTTCTTGTAGAACATTTTATTTTAAGCGGCCCATTAGCTCACGTAGCTACTATGTGACCCATGTTACCAAAAACGATTTAGACGATTGTCCTAGCCTATAGATACACATGTTAACAAATAAGCCTACCGAGAACAGAAATCTTAAATTTAAATCATCTCATTTCGGCCTAGGATTGAATCCCTTCCACGTGTTAGACAGGTATAACACACACTACTTCATTACCCGACTACGTCAGAAGGAGGGTGAGCAGTGTTAAGCGTATGTATGTATGAATGTATGTATGTTTGTTTGTATGTATGTCTATTTCTTTGGCACACGCTACATCTCAAACGGCCTGACGGATTGTGACGTACAATATATCATTAGAATCGTCTCAGTTTGGAGAGTGACATAGGCTATATAATTTTAAATAATGGTGCCTGAAAATAGGGAGAAAGGGTCCCTCCTGGTAACAGAAAAGGGACGACCTTTCTTATTATCACAATAATACGGGTATCAAATAAAAGCTATTAAATAGCCCTTTCTAAAATGTATATATGACAATACTTTTAATTAACTAATTTGACGAAAACTCATATAAAGCGTTAATTAAAATATATCATTATGAACAAAAAAATCGTTTTAAGCAGTCGGGCTTTTTATTTTAATATTTTTAACAATGTTACTAGTTTTACAAAAAAAATACTGTGTTAGCTAATCTTCTGTGGAACGCCCATCTTATATCAATTCGTAATGCCCAATCCTTGTATTCCCTTATAAGTCAACAATTATGTGATTGATTCCAGTGGAACATATCAGTGATTAAAATCCAATTACATATTGGATTGGATCATACATTAATTAAAGCTATTCTTACATGAGACGTCCTGATTTATTAGTATCGATCTACGTATAATCGGCTTCTGATAGATGTTTTATTCCTTTCAAACTTTGTAACGATAGACGTAATGAAAAGTGTAAAGCAATGAAATTACATTCCTATTCAAAGGTCAATTGAATAAAAGATTTATTGCGTTAAGTGCACCAATTACTCCAATCTATTCAAAAATAACTTCAGAATGAAGGGATTATCGGGAGATAACGGCGACTGTGATTTTGTTTGCAAATAAAGAAATGTTAATGAATGTGATGCGATACAATTATTATGTCTGGGGAATTCCACCTGCGGCCTCGAATGATTTTTTTACGTCAGTATTCAGTTAGTTTTGTAAAATAAATGTTTGAGCTGCGCTGAAATTTTAAATATTTTTGGGTGAACAAAACGATATTTGATCCTTATCGTGCGGTACTATTCAAATCCGTCCATAAAACCTTAAAATGTACGGTTAGTCTAAGGCTTACCCTATAAAAGCCTCCGCCTAATTAATTTTTAAATTACTTCGAATGAGGCTTAAGTTCTACATTTAGCTGTATCCACAAAAAATAAAAATAACATTTTAACAAAGAATACAAACGATTCCTAAGAAAAAGTAAAAAATAAATTCAAATAATTAACTTTAGGTTAAAATATAGCAATTTTCTTCCCCTATTAGGTAAATAAATATCTATCTAGACAGTTTTGACCAACCCTTCAATTAAACACTAAAATCACAAACGAGAATCGATTTTTTGGTCTATGGATAGCATCCCGTCAGTTATTTGGTTTCGTACGAAACTTCCAACAATTTCTTCCGCTCCAACACTTTGCAGAACGTGACTTCAAGATACGAGATCAATTTCAACTACGCTCCTTTGAGACTTTGTCGTGTAGTGTCATAATTGGTTACTGATATTCATGCCACAGGGTATAATAGACGCAATAAACGTGCGTGAAACACGGCTAATTGGTTCATGTGACCCCAGGATATCTGTAGTTGTACCCAAATAATTACATCGAAATTCCTACTCGTTGTCAGTACCAAAAACGTAATTCTGCTTCATACTGTTAAGAGCACAACAGTGCATAACTGGTTTTGTTATGCCTGAACCAATGATAGTGGTCCCATAAAATAGAAACTTTCATGAGTTCTTCTAGAATAGTCACTGCCCTTGAGGACTAACTTGTAACGCATATTAGTATAACTGCGCTACTTAATCTTTTTTTATAATATGGCGTTGAAAACGAGCATGCAGTCCGACGGTAAGTGGATCCTGACACCCATGAAAATGAACCCTGGATAAGATCAGATTCTTACCTAAAATTGGCCACAGATAAGTTGTTAACCCTGAGGGCTAAATTGGATCGTCTTAGATAAGTAAGTCTCCGTTGCTATACCCTTCACACCAGATCACAGCAGCGCCTAACTCTGCAGTTATTAAGCGGAAACCGGTGTAGCGGAGATACGTCCAGAGTCGTTCAACAAAGGATTGTACCACCGAGAACACCACCAGAACAAAGAACCGAAGCGTTATACCTTTACAAAGCACAGGTAGTCGTAGACCATCTTGAATTTAACCACTTATATTCAAATTCCGATCCTAAATGTCAAATCTTTTATTTCTGTAAACTCAATGATACGATATCGTTTGTTTTTAAGTCGAGTTCTGCCGGAACGAAGCGAGTCCAACTTTTGTTTCGTGTTTGGTGGAAAAATTTATTGCGAAAATAACTCGAACCACTGATGTAGGCTAATACGCACAGGCGACTCTTTGTATTAACATTTCCTCTATTCAAACATCAATTGGCCTTTGAAAGTATATTGCGTTACACAAAGCTCCTCTCATAGGTGCTTCTCCAACCAGCCATTTGCCATCTAAGTTTCTCACTATCTTTCATTTCTGTCCACTTATTGAGATGAAAACTGTGCTGTTCAGACTATGACTACTTTTTGTTAATTCTGTTTCAAAACTGCATATTAATAAGTATAGTTTTTTAGGTTGTCTAAATTTAGTAGTCGATTGTACATATCCTAGTATAAACTTTCGCAACAATTAAAAAAATATATAACGTCCATGAAATTTTCATAATGTTCTAAGAGACTGATTAACTGAACCTTTAAAGTATTTCGTACATACTAAGTAGACCTCCAAAGTGTTATTTTAGAAAACGTGTAAATCCAAAGTAGCACATGTGAAATGGCCTTAGGTCTCGCGTCAGCCAGGCATTCATAGCTTGTGAAGAGAAATTTATCGCCGGCGCGTCGGGTCACCCTTAAACGCCTTTCAGCTATCAATTAATAGGTATCTGAACAACGCTGGTGTATTTTTAGCAAACACGTGTAACTTCGGAATCAATGATTTAAATAAAATAAGGAAGAAAAATGTTGGAGTTGAATGGAACTGGCCCTTAGCAGGAAAACAACGTGACGAGTTTAATATCCCTGAGAGTTCTCCGTGAATTTCTAATAGCATTTGAAGTCTTGTATAATATATGTATATATATAAATATGAATCATCTTCTCCTTATAATTTATTAAAATCTAATAAATTATATAAGAGTACAAACACACGCCCCATACATACATATGTATTTTATCCTGTGCGTCAGAAGGATTTTAAAGTTTTCCGAGCAAATGTATGTCCATTTCTTTGGCACACTACAGGCCAAATGGCTCAACGGATTGTGATATATATATAAAAGTGACATATGCTATTTAATTTTAAAAATGCCCTGTAAACTTTTTTATGGAAACTCATGTAAAGCTTCAAATCAAATATTTAATTATAAAAAAGCACTGCCTTAAAACATTGAACTGAAACTGAAGGCAACAATCGTTTGTAAGCACTTGGGTTTTTTGTATTAACAATGACTTGTTAATTTATTTGAAAGACAAATATTTTCTTATCACGTACAAAATTACATATATCTATAGCTGCGAGCATATCGGTATGTAGAGAATGTAGATATAAGATACATACATATATCTAATATTATAGTTATCCAATTCATATGTGAATCCGACGGAGAAGTAGGGGAGATTTATTAGTATCTTGGAGGGTCGCCCTCAAAACACCTCCGGGCTATCAATTAGTCACTTATCCGACCCACGTATTGTTTGTTTAAACAAAGGTCTACAACTAGCCCGTTCAATTTACGTTGTATATAGTTTAAGAAAATTTTATATCTTACATATGAATTCGTTTTTTGAATATAAGTCGCTTTTGTGAATATGATTGAAATGAAATTTATGTATTAAAGGTATTATGAGGCAATGTCGCCAAAGAATCCATCCGTCGGGTATTCCCAAGGTAAACATGTTCGATATAGATTATCATATTTAAGATTTTATTATATAAGTGTTCGTTATTATAATTATCTGCATAGTTTTTATTTGTATTGTAGCTTAAGTTAGCTTACATTTTACTTTTATTGAATACTAGCCGAAGTACCCGTGCTTCGCTACGTGACAAAAAATTTAGGTTTTACTCGCTCCCCGTTGGAGGTACATGGAAAGTGATAAGGACCTTCCGGATGGAAAATTAAATGTTAACCGTGTATATTCCATAAAAACAGTGTTATTCTTTCGCGTTCTCTTCTTATTTAAAATGGAAATACGAAAGTCTGAAACCAAAGATTGTAGTGACGTCACTAAAATAGTTGCCATCTTTCAATAGGGAATAATATCGGCATCAAAAATAGCCTATATACTGACCAGTAAAATAAGGTACATCCATGTAAAATTTCATGCAAATTGAACCAGTGTTTCTTGCGTGATTGAGTAACACACAGACATACACCATCTCATTTTTATATATTAGTATAATAGAGTATAGAAGTATTTAGAATTTGGTGAAAATAAAAAATATCAAACACATCAGGTCTATGCAACGTATAATAAATGGTTTTATCAGAAGGTATTTCTCCGTATGCTTTATTGTGAACGATGGTAAAGGGCTCATTTATATTAGAGAATTTCATAAAAATATGCAAAAGAAACCTACTACCATCTCCTTTGATACTATTATTTAAAATGTACCACTACTTTACAAAAAAAATTAACATAATGATCAGGAACAGTGTGGTATTCTAAAGGCTTTGAAAGCGTTAGAATCTTTTGTGGTTCGACATAGGAGGCGCCACCGGCACGCCCTCTAATAACAGCAGCGTTACAGTCATACAGACGTAGAGCAAGGAAGTCATACCTTTCTGAGGCGCTCCAACTTAGCCGTCAGACGTAGCAGGATCCTAGGAGACAGAGGTAGTGATGAGTACGATGACATCCCCTGACAGCAAATTATACCTCCAAAAATATTAAGGTGACTTCCTGCGCCTAATTTTAAGTCCGATAACGTTTATGTTCTCCAGGGGAAACCTGCAAAAGGTAACCGACGCCGTGTGAGCGACGATGGATTATGGGGTTTTTTACCGCACTAAAATCCCCGGTGGTCATCACCGCTGCGTGGTGCCTCAGCGTTGCGTGGAGGACTCCAGGATCTCTATTAGAACACAACCGGAATCCTCCATGCCCCTTTCGAGTCTTTTCGAGCATTTACGCTCACCAACGCTACAAATGATACAAAGTGCAAATGTAGCTGCAAGTTTGCTACAAGTGAATGTCAAAAAAATGTTTACCTTATAATAATGTACAAACGAATCGGCAAAGTAATGTTCTGCAACACCGCATGATTCCCTCGCTGCAGTTGCGATTAGTTTATCATTGACCAATTCGTAATTGTAGTCCAATTACGGTGCACAATTTACGAAAGCTAATTCAATGAAACACAAACGAGCAAATAATTGGCAGGTGAATGCTGTATTTAACGACGGGCACAAAGACCCTCGGCGTAGGAGCTGTTACAATTGGGGACCTAATTTGATATTAGATAATGGGAGTTTATCAATTCGAAGGAAGTTTGCGTTCGCTCACAACACGTTGGCGTGATTGGCGAATGAATGAGTAATGTCTCTTAGACAGATGGCTGTCGTAAAAAGTAAGTAACAAAGAGTACCTACGAAGTTAGTGATCAAATCAAATTCGTTTACTTTAAGTAGGCAGAAATCTTTCGAACGTCAATTAGTTTCAACGTCTTCTCTTTTATTGCTTTTATAGGTATTTTTTGAACAGTAGCACACTTCTTAAAATGACTAAAATTGTTGACTCGAGTAGAGCTATTTCAGACATATTTATCGTTATGGTATTTTTTTTTATTTGGCATTTTTATTAAATGCAACGTTAATTTAATTACCCATTTTATATATTCCCTGCGATATTGGCGATATTTTTGTTCTTTTATTTTATTGTTCAGTAAATATAATGTAACCCATTGAGGTACAGCCCATTTATTATTGTTTCTCGCATTGAAATAATGATTTGAGTAATATTTTTATCAACCATATTACATTCAGCAAGAGTAGCTACTGTATTAAAGATTTCTTTAACTCTATTTAGTCTATTTTATATACTCATATCGCTTTTATTAACCATCTTACATGTTACATTACAACTACTTATATATTACTGATATTAAACATGGTTGTTCATGAGAGCAACGTAATTAAATGGTATTACGTGGTTACAACCACGGAACCTGAGTCTAACACAAATAAGACTCAGGTTCCGTGGTTGCCAAAGCAAGACTCTTTGACACAGGCCTCCCCAAGTGTTCTTCATAATGATCTATACCTTGCTATCTTCATCTAATGTCTATTATATATACTAGATTACCAGATGGGCTCCATATTTGGTTATATGAAAAAAATTCGCCAATTACTCAAAGGTAGTTAGAACTTAAATTAACTGGATCGATCCGGTTAGAACTGGTTTGAACTGGTTCCAGGCAAGCCGGTGCAGTGAATGGGCGCCGCGGGCAAGTTTAGAGCAACTCTGGGCGCCGGACGCGCCGCCATTGTTATTTAAACGAGATCCAGCTTCTCGTTGGCATCGCTTGACGCGAAAACTGCGCCGATTGATTGTTTGCTCGGGATTTTTTAAGGATTTTATTCGGTGTAAGGCAAACTTGTGGCTTTAACAAAACTTATGTTAAAGGATAATTTGAATTTTTGCTTTTTAATTTGAGTTTATCATTATATGAATTTTTAATTAGTTACTCATCGTATGATAACTTCTACTTTGCCACTTCTCCGAAAAGCTCTTGACTAAGTATTTGGCATTATAAAAATGCACACTATAGTAATAATAGAAACAAAAATTTATAGTTATATTTCAATTAACGACCATTTTACAACCCTTAACTAACTTTGTTTAAAAATGGGCCTTGTTCGGAAGATTAGTTACTTTGGCCGTAATGCTATAATAATGTGTATGTTATTCGGTTATTTTTTCGATAGTTTAAAATTTTGGTAGAATGGAAGCCTATCAAAAATTACTCCTGTTCTGCTTTCATTTATTTTGTTATAAATAATAATAACAAAACAAAAAACTGAAATGTGAATAAACACTGAATTCGCTGCTGTTTTTGGCTACAAATAAGTATGTAGTTCTTATTGTTATTGTTAATGTTTATTTATAGTTATCAAAAAGCATTAAGTTTTAACGTGACCTAAATCTCCCATCAAAATTAAGGGGAATTAATTAATTTGTAACACAAAGCTATTATTAAAACACATGCTACTTATTTAATAGATGGACAGCTTGCACTATAACGTGATTTTAATTATTGAAGGCAGTTCGTACATGCAACCGGCAATAACCGGCATGCAGCCGGTCATTTTATGTGAAAATCCACCGTCATTCGATGTAAGGGAGGAAGCGATTGTGTCCAGGACAATTGAGCTGCAACACGGTCACGCAAGGGAGGTTTCCTCGGTACATTTCGTTTACGATAACTTGTAGTTTTATTATCTGTTAACGAGATGCTTTAGCCTTTATTATCCGATTGCGTCAGAAGCAGGGTGAAGTTTTTTGAGCGTTTGTATGCATGTTTGTATGTCAATTTCTTTGGCACGCATAAACGCATAAACCTCGCCTTGACGGAATTTGACAACATATCATTAAAATCGTCTCAGTTTGTGGATAACATAGGCTATATTATTAAAAAAAAAATAATAAACAAAATATTTCTAGTAATAAAATATGTCTAAACAGTGATAGCCTAATGGTTGAAACTCAGTCTCTCAATCGAAGGTCTGAGGTTCGAATCCCAGACACCACTGATTGATCACACTTACCTACACCCTTAAGAGTTTTCTAAAATAACCAAAACTTCATGAAGCATTAAGAAATAAATTTTACATTGAAACAGTAAACTTTCTTATTTATTTGTTTTCAATATACAAGTAGTGACATTAAGTGCAACAACGCCGTCTAGCATTCTGACCTAAAACTACTACAACTAGCCTGTGTTGAAAGTTGCAGCCTGTTGTTTAAGCAACATTAAATACCACCGTGGCGTAAAGATACACTTACGGGCTGAACTTGCCTATCATTCGTCGGGTCGGGATTTGGAACTCCAGCGGAATGACAAAAATATATACTTTAGCTTTTGTTCAGTTTTTATCAAGATAAATATGGCGCGTTACAGAAATATGTGACGCGTAACAGTAAAAGCGTAACAGTGACGGCAAATTTCTCCCATACGTCGATAAAGCAGTTTCACTTCAAAAAGAGTCTGTAAGAAGAAAAAAGGGAGGGAGGAAGAAGAATCGTAAAGACCAGGCGGTGCGGTAGACCCACCTACTACATGGTTGGAGCTCGATGGGGCAAAGCGCTCAGAGGACTCCGCTTGCGTTTCTCTGAAGATCCCGGAGTCCTCATCTCAACGTCGAGGACGGCTACAGGGGGGTTTAGTGGGGTAAAAATCCCATATATCCCGGAGTTGCTCCTACGGCGTCAGGTACCTTTTGAAGGTTTCCCGTTCAAGAACAAATAAAAAAAGATTCGTAGTGAACATTTTAATGTTAAGCTAAGTACCCGTGCTTCGTGCTCGTGCTGGTGGTAAGGCGCTAGCCTATATCAGCCCTAGGTAAGAACAAAGTCTCACCTCAGGTTAGCCCCAGATGCATTGCTACTCCTGTGGGCTAAGATGGAATGCCTCGGAAAATTATGTCTCCCTTACACACCCTTCATACCAGAACACCCCAGTGCATAACGTTGCTGTTCGATGGGTCTGGCGGTCTGGCGGTGGTGCTTCTGAAGTCGAATCACAAAGAGTTCTACCACCTTCAAAAAGTACTGAACCTGGTAAACAAGCTGCATCTAAGCAAACATTTCATATTAATCAGACCAGTGGTTCTTGCGTGATTGAGTATCAAACAGATACACAGACACGAACCATCTAATTTTTATATATAAGTATGGAAGTATAGATATAGATGAAACTCACCAATGCGGAGTTTTCCATTACATACCTATTAGTACGGTAACATTACTCGCATGCATTGCGTATTAAATTACAATATAATGGACATATGTGTGCAGTTAATACAAATTGATACTAGCTAATCAGTACCGCATGGCCTCCGTATGCAGCTTAATTGCGTGATGGTGCATATTTATGTAAATTAATCTAATGTAATCCCACTACATGTACTATTGATATACAAACATAAATGAATATATAAATGATTATGTTTACCGTTATATTCAATATGTGCTATATGTTTTGTGGTAATACTAATATTTATGTTATTTAAATTTCCTATTTTTTGGAACTTTGTATTTAATAAAAGTGCTACAGTTTCAATGGAAAGAATCGACTAGGAAGTACCACTGCCACACCTTCTAAACAAGCAATTAATTAATAAGACGATCCGCGTGGCGGAGCGATCACCATACCGGTCTAACAAGCAGATCGAAACAAGGAACCCATTCCTTGGTTCGATCCCCGGCCAGACAGACATATAAATGATGAATGATTCTATCCTGGGGCTGGGTACTCGTGTATTCGTCTTTGTGTGTCCATGGTACCCGCGATACAGGAGAAAATCCTAGTTTGGGGCTATGAGTGTAGAAAGCGGTTTTTTTATATCTAGTGTTTCAGTGAAAAGGTGTGGTTGTTTTATATGTGACGAGCATCTTAGTCCACGTACGAGCCACCACGAGCAGCGTATCTGTGGTTTACTTCAGACAGAATCCTGTATTATATTAATTTCGTAACAGATGTCCAAAGGCAGCAGGGAGATCACTTGTGGACAGCATGCTTCTTTGTTATATTAAAGTCATATATTAAAAAACAGCCAAGTGCAAATCGGACTAACGTATAAAGGGTTCCGTATCATTATCTATGACGAACGGCAAAAATATCAAGTGTCTAACTATCACAGTTTATGAGATACAGCCTAGTGACAGAAATATTTACAAACGGACAACGGAGTCTTAGTAATAGGGTCCCGTATTAACCCTTTGGGTACGGAACTCTAAAAGTGTATACCCCCAATATTTTCTTGTAAAAATATTCATTCAAACAAAATTCTTTTCCTTCATCCGATCCTCTCATTTTTTTAGTTACTTATATTATATATGTTTGTCTTACATATAAAGACATGTACAAATATACATATTATGTAATATCCAAAGCTTATTCTACTGTTTGCCTGCGGAGCTGTCGACCTGTCTCATGTTGAGCTTATTCAAACGTCGGATCATATTCTGTCTGCCATTTCGCACTTGGCCAGCGTGTTGAACTGTAGCTCTCAATTTGAGAAGACACCCGTGCCCAGTAGTGGGATAGTATTTTTTATCACATTGAAACCAGTTATGGACATCTGTAAGTAACTCCATATAGAACAAGGATCCTATCTAAACTCGATCGCAGATGCGTTGCTACTCCCAAGCACTAAAAAGGTCAACTCATATATTAATGAGCAGGCAACCACAGACTTCCTCCGAAACTCGAGAACATTCTCAACGCTAGAAATACCGCCGCGGTCAAACTACATGTTGAATCACCTGGTGAAAGGAATGGGCTAATGTTGGGGGGGGACCGAACCTATCCAACCATAAGTGTTGTTAGGCTCCACCGACGCCCATGGGATCGGAGACGACCCTGAGATTGCTAATATCATTGAACATTGTAATCATAAGAAACACTGTGATAATAAGATTAGGAACCTGAAAACAATACTCACGTAAACAAATAATGAGAGTTTCAAAGTAATCGTACTTCTAGTACTTCGTTACACAAAAGTTTCCGTTATACCCAATAGAGAACTCGAAAATATTCTAGATGAAAGAAAACAAAGAAGCAATCCGAAATATCCATCCACTTAATACAGCAACATCAGCGCTTAATATAACAAAGGAGATCACCGAAAATTTCGCTAACAAATTGACCAATAAAAGAAAAAGTTGTGAAGCCTTGATTTCCTCGGAGCTCCAACTTGTTCAAACTTCCAATTGTAGTCGGATTGTTTTTTAAAGTATTTCTGCGGACGGCGAGGGGTCGACGAGGGGCCCGAGAGGGTCGGGAGGGGTCGTCCTCGCTCAGCAGAAGATGTCTCGCTGCAGATGGAGCGGTTTCATTTGTTAATCTCGCTCTGAACCCGCGCGGAGACGCCTAATCCCCCGTGACGAACGAGGCCATATTTATTTTATTCCTCCCTGAAATTCATCCAGCGAATTCGGTTTCGGGGCTAAGTTTTAAATAGAATTTGAAAAGTTTAAACAAGTTACGAGTTACAACAACCGGCCTAACCGGCCTCACTGCCGACGCGGTTGCCATTATTCTGCTGATACGAGAGATATTGAATTATATTCGTCGGAGTAATGGAATTACGAGGGGCGTGACGCCCGCGTAAATAAACCCATGGCGGTTATTAAATACGCCCCGGCGCCTTCCGCCCGGAACTTGTTTGCACCCAAGATTCTCGGGCAAAAAGAAATTTAGTCCTCCTTTTTTAATTGACATTTTATTCTTAGGTAGACAATACAGATGTGGGATTTATCGACGCATCTAACAAATCTCCTCGACATTAACATACGTCCCGCAAAGCGACAACCACAAAAGGAAAGCTCGTCTCGGTGCGTTCTGGGATAAATGGAATCCGCAAATCCTTACAATATCCAATAGCGTAAAAGAAATGCGCGAAATTAAATTCCGAAGCGTAGCCATTTGTAAAAGGAACCGGTGGGGAACCGCAGAGCGGCGGGATTAGCGCCTGCCGCGCTCAGGTGTTCGACTCCCGGCGAGGCAACTCTGCGCTAGCGGATCTTTACGACTGACGGGGGCGTCGATTATATCGCAAAATTTTATCAATAAAGCCACTAAACGAGCGACGCCAACGGAAATCTCAGAGTATTTATTATTATGATCTATCGAAGTGTGATAGGAACGTTTGGATCGTTCGTGATGAGCTCCGAGACAAAATCGTAAATTCCGAAGCAGCCGACCTATCAACTTTTTAAAAGGTCACGTTGACTGAGGACGAACGGATCTCCCGTGCAGCGACGACACGGCCGCCTTCCGCGGCCGATAATGTATGGAAACGGAACACGTCCGGAACTCGGCGGGCGCGAGGATCGGGTCGGCGAGGGCTCGCTCTCGCTGGAAAATTGAATTTCAATGTCACAACAGTGCAGATGTAAAAATGATCGGAGGCTCGGGGACGATCGTTGGGGGAGTGCGCGCGCAGGGGGAGAGGGCGGCTGCGCGCGCCGCGGGGAGCGGCGGCGGCGGCAGTGTCCCGGGCCGCCCGCGCCGAGCGCACGTGTGGCGCGTCTGTCCTCTCCCGATCGCGCGTGTTCGTGCTGTGCCGCAGTGAGTGCTCTATGTGGAAAGACGCGGGCGCGCGCGGCTCCACGCCCGCGCGACTCTCCCGCGATCATTGACGAACGGCCCCGCCGCTCGCTCTGAAAGTTTCCTTGTTTTGAAGTTTGGCAAGGGCGCCACCGTGAACCGCCGGACGGACCTGAGAACTTGGAAAGTGAGGCGATGACGACCGGGCCTCGCTGAAGCTCGTGTCGATTCCAGCAAAGTAAGTCCAGTTACGTAAGGTCACTTTCGACGGTGACGGTGAGGGTAGCTCGACGACCGATAGCTGACCCGGCGGCCGCGTTTTATCTCTCGATCTTGCGACCGGAGCCGGCTCGACCGCCAAAGCCTCGCAAAAAGATAACATCGGGCTTTCTCCTGAACTTCTAACTCCTTTTAAGCGGAGGTCGAGCGAGGTCTTCTTACGCAAAGTTTCGGGAGGTTTTCGGGCGGTTTCCTTACCGTCCTAATTGGTATTAAAATATTCATAAGTAATTCAATGACCCGAACCGCGCGGTGGTCAACGATTTGCATACGCCGGCAGCGGAGGCCGGCCGCAGTGGTGGCATTAATTAAGTTAAGATACCTGACGAGAACGTGTCAAATGTTGGCGCCGGAGACCGCGTAAAACTTTATGAGCGGTTTAAAGTGAGCATTAGCCGAGTGCGCTCGGATAACACCAGCCGCTGAATAAAACATTCAATCCGCGAGAGAACGTACTCTATTTGATTAGCGTCGTAATCGTTTGCACGGTTTCTCGGCAGATAACGAGATCAGCGTAAACACGGAACATCTCTAGTGCGTAAATAGTTAAAAGCGGTTTCGTCAAGAGTTGCAAAGTCTGTGAGGTGTACGCAAAGAATCCCCGAGTGAAAGTTAGAAAGCTCGAAGAAAATTTTATTTACGTTTTAAAAACTTCTGAAAGTGCGCTGATGCAAAATGGTACAAACACGGAAAGTCATGCGATACAAAGTTGTTGTTATCGAGAGGCAGTTGAATGAGACGACTTTAATCCGCCGAATACTTGGAATAGCTCGAATCTTAGCTCGAGAAATACTTGTAGCCTTTCCTGGTTGTAGTGGCCATTCATGGGGCGTTTGAGGCGACGACGACAGAATCGCTTTACGGAGGGTTGAATGGGATTAGCCCTTTCGAGGGGCCGCGATAAACTAATATGCGGACTCGAATTGGCTCCGAATAACCCCATTTAGTACGTGTCCCAGACCGCTTCCTGGAACGTGAAATATGCAGCCCTTATTAATATAGAGACTTAACATTAGTCTTAAAAGACCAAAAAATTCGAAGGTTATGTATAATATTATATTTTCTATTTCCAGCATTGACCTATTTGCAATCATTGCAAGAAATTTTTAACACCTACAGTAATCTACACAAATGAATCGTTTGTTGAGAATTGGAATTTATCCATATATTAAACGATGTTAACAAAAACATTCATTAAAAAGTCGTAGGCAGAGTTTTAATTCTGCGAATACAGATATCTTCGACATATAAGGGTGGTATAGGTCCCGATGGACACATAACCAGCAATACGAAAAAATTATTAATATTTCTTTACTTAAAGCGATACTTGTTTCAGTCATGAATGTTATTAAATAACAACGTATAACATTGTTATTTAATGACATTTATAATATCAATATCTAGATAAAACAGTGATAGCCGAATGGTTGAAACTCGGCGTCTCAATCGAGGGTCCGAGATTAGAATCCCAGGTACCACTGATTTTTCTAAAATTATGAGCGTATTAGAAGTTAATTATCACTGGTTTACGGTGAACTAAAATCATCGTGAGGGATCCTACACAACTGATAGTTCTTTAAAAAGTTCTCAAAGGTGTGTGAAGTCTACCAATTCGCACTTGGCCAGCGCGGTGGACTGTGACCTGAAACTTTCTCAACCTGAGAGAAGACACGTGCCCAGCAGTGGGACAATAATGGGTTGACGGTAATACAAATATCTACTAAGGAACCAGGTATTACTTCTATTTTATATTAAAATGTTCACTTAATGTAAAATAACAAAATACCTTATCTCTTCAAGCGATTTAAAAATTAAGTAAAAAAATATCATACCAATATTATTTGCCAACTTAACAATGATGGGCAGAAAACCATTTCATTATATTGTTTAATAATATTGTTTCTTACTTAAGTAGCTTATTTATTACATCTCGACAAAGCGGCGTGTTTTACGTTATTATTCAGTTTCTTCGAACTTTTTCAGCAGTTGAATATAATTCACTACACAGTACATGAAGTACTGTAGCTGTAAAATGTATGAGCATCGTTTGACACAGAAAATTTTGATAAGACGGAAATAAAATGAGTTCCATTTTATTACACAGAACAAATACTATTTAAAATTACAAAGATTAGCATAGAATTATAGAATGAATGGATTGAACCTGCACAATAACTTTTGTTTTTTAATACAACTATTAAAATAACCCATCTCTTTTGTGAATTTATATAATGAGATTGCAGTTCGTCTGAAGTAACTACCACCCTATACAACAACTATAATTTACTTTAAATAGGTTTAAGTGTAAGCTTTAGGACTGAAGTCTAAGTTTCGATGCCTCGTTTTGTTCCTAACTCACCGCATCCTTCAGACTACATACAACAACGACTAACATTGCTGTTAAGAGACAGCAAAGGCCGATGGTGTCTTTGGAGTGCGACTACAAGGGATCTACACTTGTATATCCTTACACTAAATCTGTATATCACTACCTTTATTATACCTTTATTGTGTTCTTATTTATTTGTCTTTGGAATTAAGGCACATTTGAAAGGCACGCGTATGCTCGTAGTAGTTATAGGTTAGATGTTTAACCGGTACGGACCTTCATTTTTTTTTCTCGAGGGGGAAACCTTCAAAAGGTACGGACCTACCAAGATAACATGTTAAATAAGTAATAAAAAGTTATTATATATTTTACCCGACTGCTAGGAGGGAGGTAATATTTTACAAAAAAAAAAAGGAAAAATTTTACCTACTCCTACCTACTCCAGAAATGGACTTCAATTTCGTTATAACGCGGTAAAGGCTAACCCCGCTAAAGGCTAACTATATATCGGTGTATATTATTAAAAATGGCACCTGTAAATAGGAAATATCACTTTTAGCAACCGGGTTTTTATTTTCAT
>DWTU01000308.1:0-18764 GCA_018251515.1 Cecropterus confusis | reverse complement strand
ATTAGAAGTTAATTTTGTAACTGGCTTACGACGAAGGAAGTCATCATGAGGAAACCTACACACCTGAGAGTTCTTCAAACAGTTCTCAAAGGTGTGTGAAGTTTATCAGCTCGCATTTAGCCAGCGCGGTGGACTGTGGCCTGAAACTCTCTCAAACTGAAAGAAGACCCGTGCCCAGCAGTGGGACTGTAATGGATTGACGGTAAACTTTACTTGGCTTGACTTTAACAAAAATTGGATTAAGTTTCGAGTGTATAAAAAAATAACAGATGAAATGTTGGATCATTTCAACTGTTATTATTTTCTTCGCCCAACCGACAATCTTACTTTTTATATCACAAATTATCACTTTAGCCAATAAGATTTGTTCTGGAGTTTTTTTTACAAAAAACAAGAGAAATGTAATAGCAATAACATCCTCAAATCTTGATGGTTGGAATTCCGTGTAAGGACATCGGGAGCTCTTTACAGACCTTAATGGAATGAAAAGAGGAACAATAAGAAATCCGATATAAGTGGACTGGACGTATGTTATTTCAATGGATTGGTCCATTGAGGTTCTGTTTGTCTTAGCTCACGTGTGAATCTTGCGATATGAGACATTCCTCGATTTTTATTGGGTGAGAACAAAAATACGGCAAATGATAGGGGAGGTAAGTAAACGGAAGATTAATTTCTGTGTTTCTTTTAATTGTCTTTATTATATCATTTTATATGTTTTTAGAAAAATACTCATCAAAATCGAAATCAACTTATTTTTATACAATAGAACGTTCATCATTCAATTGCAGTTTGATCCCTCGATTTAGTTTCAATACTTGTATAATTTCTGACATGCAACCATCTTGTTTTCACGCAAACTATATAAACCCATGAAATTAAAGTATGATACGCATAATTTAACCATTTATTACTCACTTCCCGTCCAGTTGACGATAGCGAGTTCGGACAGCTCAATGCTCCTGATATATCGATGAGATTACCCGCTACTGACTCGATAAAGCGTTCGACATGATAGCGTTTTATCGCAGTCACAGTATTAAGCACGAGGTCGCTTTTATACGTCGTTCTGGGTCGTATTATTACTAAATCATACTCTAATATGAGTCTTAAATTGAGTTTTCAAAACAATACGTCAATTCCAATTATAATTTTCGAACACACTTGTCACTTCTTGTAGGATACCAAAACCCTAAGTGGGAGTTATCTCAACAATGTCCTAAAGTTTTAAGCCGGTCGGATAAATAATAATAGCGTAGTAATGTAAAAATAGCACGCATATGGCAGACTGATATGGCAGACAGAGTCTTCATTTGTTTTTACAATCAAAAGTAGACAATGAATTGCCTAAAAAATTGTATAAAACGTTACGGTTTTCATTAATGGTTTTATATAAGGACTCATTATCTAATAATCTCAGAGCAAAAATATTAAACATAAAAATGTGAAGTTTTAAATAAAGACGAATAAGATTGCCATCGATTGAGCCCAATTGTGTTAGTCAACTGCGAGTAAATTAGTTGCAAGTTTGTAGTCAGCCTTTAACACACCACGTTCAATGTTTATTCAGATGCAGGCCATCGCTAAAGAGCACCTCGATTACTGGAAATTAAGAGGACGCCGTCATACTTCGGGGATGCTACAATAACAATGAGCCACCAAAAATATCCCCAACATAAGTGACATGAACGAAAATAATATTATTACAAACGCAGTCGCGTGAGAGAAAATGCGGGGCATGTTGGATAAAATGGTGCATGTTTCATTATGTCGTTGGTAGTGTTCTTGATTCTTGTGACTGAATTCTGTAAATGAAGATGATATTTTACGTTTTGTCGACTGATATTTTCAAAGTGGAAATTTTGTTAGCAAAATTAAAATGTGCCAACTGAATGCAAATTCTGCACAAAGTTCATATTATCTACGTTGATCTGGAAATTTGGACAAACTTGCATCTCAAGTCCAATTTATTTCAAGAGAATAAATCCTTCAAAAATTACTTTGGTTGTAGATAATAAAATTTGTATGATAATATTTTGCTGACCATGGCGTTCGCAAAGGCCCGTTATTTGGTCCCGAGTGACTTCTCATTAAAGTAAAATTGCTAATGACTTTATCTCCATATTTTAACATAGAACGTCAGCGCTTTGTAGCTTTCCTTGAAGAAAAATAAACGCCATAATGACAAGATACATCTGCATATCTTTTGACGCCGTCCCGCCATAATTCGACACATGGATGAAGATGTTAAATCGTCTGTTTTAGTACTTTTTTGTTTTTCTCGACTTCTAATGACTTTATTACTAGGAACATCAGACGGTTTTTATTACGTATTTTATACGTTATTATAATATAATCGCAAGTAATGTAAGTAGTTTTAGTCGACTAATATACCTTTAGTACCTCTGCAATACTCATATTATGTCATAAAATAACGTTATCTAAATATGATATGGGAGTAGTATCTACTATTTTGTTAAATCTAACACTTGCAATTTTTAATGTTAATCATTTTTAATTTATTTGTCCTATATCATAGCTAAAAACAAAAAAAAAATACGAAGTGGTCGATCAAAAATCGTAACACAATTAAATTATTGTAATTAAAATTATTATAAGATTTTTGCCGAGGATTATTCTGAAATATACGGTGGTATCTCGTTCGTTAATTTGTTTATATTTCGCATATTATTCCCTCAGCTACTGTTTACGTGCCAGGCTCCTCGTAAAGCGTAATAAAGTTTGCTTCTCGATGATTATGGCCCTTTGAAAATAAACTCGAGACTCGATTTACAAACACGGCTTTTATTTTTGTTTAGTTTACTTTCTTTCGTTCGTCAGTCACGGATATTATCATTATTCTTTTAACTTTCTTCCTCTCTCTCGATATCTATTGAAGTATTGAAAAAAATATCTATGTCAGACGAAGCCCTTACTATTCTTGAGATTCGTCGAATTGTGTTATTTTAATATGTTATTCTATTGTCAGACGAAGATCGTAGAAAAAATTGTTCGTTAGATAAATTTGAAGTTTTGGGTCTTGTTTATATAAGGTAAATTTTTAGTGGCTGCAAATTTATACTAAAAAACTGCGTCTCAAGTATGTTATTACAATATCATTCTTATATATCTTATTTATATAGTTATCAATACCTAGATACATAATAAATAATAATTATAAACGCTTTTTACACTCAATGCCTCACAGTAGGATTTTCTCTTGTGTCGTGGGTGCCATGGACACACAAAGACCCACAACAGAAATTAAAACTCATCATTCAGCTGTCTGTCTGGCTAAGGATAGAACCCGGGAACCACTGCGTGTCAGACCGGTATGGTGACCGCTCCGCCACGCGGGTTGTCAAAAGATATTATAAATATTTTATGATACTCTTGATCTAACCTAGAAATAATGCCGTATTAACAATTCAACTATTGAAAGAACAGATATTTAAATGTACTATAAAAATTCTCGAACGAAATTAAACATCGGACGTGAAAATTCTCCGTACAGAAATTATGACACACAGAAACCATTATTCATTCTCTACGTTATACTTCGGAAGTACGTCAAGCTATAAATATTCACTTGCTGCCTTGCTACCTCTTAGGCCTCGTAAAGTTAATAATGCCTTTATATTAATATTTATATCTCATGTTACAGTAATAATGATTAAGTCTTTGTCTGTATGTTTGAGAGTCTCGTTAAACAGATTATTATAATTTGATTAGTAATGGTCGTGTAGTATGTAGAAGTATTATCGTGGTATTTGAAATTTACTTATGAGGATCTGAGATTTGAACTGTATTATTATCAATTGCCGTAACAGCGAAGGACATTTTTGTTGAGAAACTACGTATGAGGGTTTTACACAGAGTATTCAAGGGTGTGTAAAGTAACCAGTCAGTTTGGTAAACGTTAATATCAATCTAATACGTTTATATTTCTTGCAACTAATACTTATTGCAAAATGCATAAAAATTAAACATAGGTATCAGAGTGATATTTACGTCTAACAATGTTTTAAGGGGTGTAAATAAGCATTCATATCCGATTTATGTAGCGTAGTCGTTTTGGAAGGAACGTTAGATCATCATCATTGAATGGCAATCGTTAAGCTTAGTCGAATGTTAGCTAAGTCGTCTTACAGACGGTTTGAATACATCCAACAAGAGCTGGTTACGCCCAGTAACCAACTTTTTCCGCTAATCTGTATTGGTATACCATGAAAGAATTTTTCAGGACTCCCTTTACTTGCTTGAAGAAGATGTAAGTGCCACTGATACTTACATTTTGGTGGATGCGCTCGGATGTCGGCTGATTTACGTATGAGTCAATTATCTCAGTGCTCAGGAATAGCAAGGTTCAGGTTGAACCCCTGTTCTATGTGGCATTACAGCTGTCTTTGGGCGACGCCTTTTGCTTAACGTCAGATGAACTGGAACGTTTGTCACTTCAATCTTATAAAGGTCAATTTAAATAAATTTATTCATAAGTAATGATTAAATTTAATGGAAATGGAAATGGAATCATTATGAACAGGTTACGTTTAAACATATAAAAAGCATACACGATATTTTATATATGTTATTCTATTATACGCCCCATTTACGATTGCATATTATAATAAATAATGATGGTGGTACTACATTCCAAGTACGAACAACCAAGCGAAGTCGCGAGTAATTTCATGTTTATTAATAAACAAATGGGTTTGTATACTGTGGTAAGGTCTGCATGGTAAATAAGTGAACTTTATGATGCAATAAAGTTAAGACGGCATTGCCAACGATTCTACAGTAGTCATTATATTGTACTCGTATCTATCTCATTTTGAAAGAAATTATTATGTATAGTACAAAATCTTCTCATGAAATGTAAAAAATGCGAACATTTAACAAAATCGTGAACTCACAAAGCTTATTATACAATCATTTTAATATGACACATTATTATAATTATATTTTATTTATTATACCATATCATCTGTCCTTGGAGACACGAATTATTTCTTTATGAACGAATGTTCATTCAAGTGTACTCCAAATGTAGTAATTAACAATTTAGTATTTTAAAATAATTTCTCAACTAGTATCTAACAATGTGAATGACTATTACTATTAAACAAATATATAATTTTACTTTCGTTGACTAAAGGAATTCAACCCAACAATATTAAAGCTCGAGAAATGTGAAAGATTAAGATCTCTAAATTAGATTTTCACGAATCAAAAACGAATTTGGAATATGATAGAGCGTTATTCGTGGAAGTTTCGAAATTGGTCTCCGATAACAAATTGAAGTTATGTATAGGAATCTCGCCTTTATTACAATACTGTAAGGGTGTGTATTACGTACGTAATTTAGGACTGTCGTTGGTCCATCCGGCCGGAAGATTACTCTTTCGATATGATTAAAAGGGTGAGGACTGTTTTATGTGGCAATTAGGGAGTTTTGTTCCTTTGAGTTCCCGTTTCTATGGGAAGATGTTGTAGATATACCTAGATGTTAGTTCTGATTTTATAAATTGATTGTCTAGGAATTGTATCTTTGATTACTTAACGAAAATTATATGTATATATGAAAATAATATAATATAATACTATCTATGGATTTTTTTTATCCTTAACATATTTTTTATGTGTAATAATTGTATATCTTTTTTTTCTATAAATATTATATTGGACAAATTCAAAATATTGATGAATCTTTTTTTTCATTCCCTGTATAAAAATATGAAATTGATGATTACTAGTAAAAGTTATATCAATATCAATCAAGAACTTAGTCGTTTTAATATTACTATCAAAATGATTCCATAAATTAGACATAAAGGTGCCTTTAAAATAAATATTTATAAGACTAATACTTTTAAAAATGTATTAATTATTTGTCCGATAATCATGCTCCTTAATACATAATCAAAAGGAAAGCGTGCAAAGGCATTAACAATTAAAATAATAAAGGCGTTAAACCGTTCTCCTAATCACACCTCCGATAACCTATGCCTAATTAATCAAAGTGGGAAATTAATATTATTCACATTTTCAAGGCGCATATTCCGTGACAACTCCTGTGGCGTGATACAAAAAGTTTTACCCATAAATTCATGAGCACACATTATTAGCCTCTAAGTGATTTATTACTACGCACCCTAATTTTTGCTACAAGCACCTCCATTTTGTTGGGAATTAAATTATGATTCCATGTGTCAATATTGGGTGCTTTAGAATTGAGGGTAAAGGATTCAACCCATTTTACGAGATCGTAGGAAACTTCGAGACATATCACTATTTGTTGTAATACAAAAAACAGTGTAATAATTTTAATGTATCTTTTCGTCAATAAATTAATTTTGGAAAAGCTACAGAACCAGATTTATTTAAACAACCATATTCACTTTCGTTCTGTAATTCGATTGTTTTATATTCAATTAAATTATAATACAAGTGAAGTTTAGAAAAGTGCTAACATACATAAAAACACATACTACACATACACATAATGATATGTAAATGATACGTGTATTTATCATTAAATTCTGCTTCAGTAAAGTGTGCCGTTTTCCTAAATTTGTAAAACTGAACTTTTCACTTACAGTTTGTTGTTGTTGCCAACGCTCAGGAGGAAGTGAGTCAAAATTGAAAAATCGTGTTTGTCTCAATATTTTATATCGTTGTTAAAAGTTTACTTTTATCTATCCAGATAAGGTACCCGTTAATACCGTTATAAAATTGTAGTTTTTCTCTCTATTCGAGTACCAGATAAAAACATTCGAATATTATTTTTGGAGTCTGAGATATTACAATAAAATAACATTTTGATTTGCTTGTAAAATCTAGTTCAAATGATTCAATTTATGATGAGCTTCAATATGAAGTAGGTTCTTAACAAAATTAGTCAGTTTTTAATGACTTTTCTACTCAATAGACAGTAAATGATGGACCGATGACCTCAAGAACAGAGCGAGAAGCCGTTGGATTCAGAGGGCACAGGACCGGTTGGAGTGGCGCCGTTTAGGGGAGGTCTATGTCCAGCAGAGGACCTCAAAAGGCTGAATGGATGGATGGATGAATGATGAATCCGATGAAAAATTTCTAAGAATGATTATTTTACAGGCAAGGATAAAGCTAAGAAAACTTAGTTCATTTCGGTCATCATACGTACAACTTTATGATCACAGATGACAGAGGTATCATACAATACAGTACAATGAATCGTTTGTTCTCGCTAAGTTCTAATCTATATTTTTTTGCTAAATAAACAGACAGGCAAATATTTTATTCACTTACTTGAACTCCCCTATACCTTTAGTTTTAAATTTAATTTAATAACAAGAACGCAAATTTACAGATTAGTTATTCACAGGTAGGTTCTTAATGAAATTGAGCGTTTATTCTTGCACAAGAATAAACGCTCAATTTCATTAAGAAATTAAGTTTATTTGTACACCCGAACTAATAATGCACCAATAAAACGTATTCAATGAGATAAAGCAATCAACTGACGTTGAAAGGCTTCGTCCGCCATAATCTATTCGTATTTGATTTGTGAGACCAAAAAGTTCATTTCAATAAAAACTGAATAGCCACTTGTGGTCTCAGAACCTGATCATTGTTCAATGTCATTGTTTTTAAAACCCTGCTGTACCTGTATTGCGAAATTCTCGTTTTGTAAGCTGTATTTTGTTTTCGCGACAACCGGAACCGGATATAGAGGGAGACAGAATAATAGCCGTCGGAAATGGTCAGACATGGTGGATTCTTACTTTTTTCTCTCGTACACTGGACATTGCTAACTCAATACCCAATTTCTCTTCACGGGATATGCCATTTTAATACGTTGTGCATAGGGACTGCAATTGTGTGGTTTTAGATGCTCTTTTGGAATTACGGACTCAAGTTTCATTCAACGGAGCGTAACGCGATGTATGCGCCGGGGATGTACGATGGTATCATGAGGATGGAAATTCTATAGATTGTTCTCAGCTTATTTCAGAAGCATTGTTCTGTTAAGACTCGTTACTTATATTCCAATATACTAAAACTGTAATAGCTCAGTGAAACAATAAGAACGCAAGGGTTTTGAGATCAAGTTTCTTGCATAACTGAATATCATTGACATCCTAAAATATGCTTAAAATAGTTACCCCCTAAATATTATTTTGTGTTGATGATAAAAAAAACACAATAAAAGATAAATAATAGATAATATTAATTAAAAAGATTTATAAACAAACGCAACAATTAAAACTTCAATGCATTGTGAAGCTATAAACAGTAATAAAAAATTTCAATGCTGAAATCAAATAACTAATTTCATAATAGAGGAAGATGAATTGGAACAGTAAAATAAACTGATGGCAAGCCAAAGGAATTTATTTTACCCGGATCTGACGATACGTAAATAAAAATGCTCCGAGCGAAACTTCGGCTAGTTGACAGCGGTGATGCTTCAATTGAGGGGGATAATAATAATATTATTACTGGAACCGAGTGGAAAAGTCCATTTGTATTATTAGAAAACTTAAGAATCTTAATAGAGCATCTGTGTCTGTTTCCAGGATTTAATCCTTAAGGAAGGAGAGTCTTCAGAAGTTCCTTTTTTCGACTTTGAATTGACTTATTAGCAATTTTTGAAGCAACTTTTCCAAGGTCTCCCCAGTTGTCTACATAATCCAACAGGATTGTGGTTTTGCTTAATACTTAGAAAGATGAGATTTTCAGATGTGGTTTTCGTTGGAAACTTTGGGATAAATATTCATAGATTTAGTTGTTTGTTGTTAAACATTTGTTTATACATTATATGTGTTACGAGCAAACAGAAGTTTGAAACTTAATTTTCTAGATCAATTTGTTTTAGTTAAAGAGCTAATTGAAAAAAATATCTACTTAAGTAAAATTGTATTTTATGAAATACATATTACATACATTTTATAATGAAAGGAAAAAAGGTTGAGACAAAACATTTTACTCTTCACCGAAAGTTACAAAGAAATCACAAGAGTAGTCTCTCGTGATTTCTTACTTAGCTTAGCAACCTACACCATAGTAATGTCGTTTATAAAAATCAGTTAAAAACTAAAGGTAGGACAGACATTTAGCCCGTGTTAGATCATACAAGTGGTCAATTTAAATCAAAAGATATCCAAATTAGTAAGTATTTCCTAGAACGCAATCAGTGTCGCGGACGAAAGCTAGTATAAAATAAAACTGTTAAGTTATCCAAATTTTAATATTCTGTTATTGTTCTGAATTTGTTTTGACCTAAATTTGTTAATTCGTCAAGGGGTCGAACCGCAGTAGATGCCCGAGGCAATATACGCATGGGAAAATTGAATACCCTAAACATCGTCTTAATAATGATCCAAACCAAACAATTTACAAAGCAAATGCTCAAACAAACTTAATTAGTTTATCCTGGGAGGAACCGACGTGAAATATGTTCTGTAACTACGGGGAATGTATTGATTGGCCATTAAAATAATGGCTGCGAGTTTGAGCGATACGCTTCATCGTCTAAAGGGGCATCTACAGTAAATAATGCATAACAGCCAATTTAATTATGCCTTCCCTGCACCGCAGTACGTTTGCAATAGCGAGTTGAAAAGGGTTGGAAGAGACAACTCGAGAGGTCAACTTACAGTGGTTATGTCACTATTTGTTTAAGATCGACTCGCCAGTTCGTATCGAAAATAAAGTGAAAAACGATCAAAAAGCGAAAACGAGTAATTTCCGGCGCTGTATTGTTCTCGGCCCACGTCCGTCGAGGTAATCGAAATTAAGTGATCCATTACAAGATACTCGGCCGTGTAAACTTGAACAAACGACAACATTATTTATGGAATCGATTTTTTATGCATCGTTAAGCAATATCAGTTTTGCGTTTCGGGTGTATTTTTTTAATTTGGTTATTTATTATATTTCGTTACGACTTGAATTTTTCAATATTGAACCCTATTCAATTATTAAGGAGAATAAGTGATTAATTGAATATACTTTATTTCAAAGGTGGTAGAACTCTTGGTGGTTGGACGCTGGAAGCACCGTCACACCAATTTCTTCCTAATAACAGCAGTGTTATACGCTGTTGTGTTCTGGCCTGAAGGGTGTGGTAACGGAGACATACTTTTCCGAGGCATTCCATCTTAGTCCTCAGGGGTAGCAACGCATCTGTGGGTAACCTGAGGTGAGACTTTGATCTTACCTAGGATTGATTATAGATGTCCATGAGCGGCAGCAGCCACTTAACATCATGTGGGCTGCTTGCTCGTTTGCTCCTTCCATCCTATAAAAAAAATTGAAGATAATGATAGTGGCAATAAATAAAACGAAATATTATAACGATATTTCTAAATATCTAATTTGCAACGATTCGATTAAGGTTTGCTTCAAATTTATACTAGAATACAGTAGCACAAACTCTTACATTATCACGAATCGCTGCATTAGTACCTCAAATAGTTGCACCCACCACCTTTAAATTAAAATTCTTATTTTATAAATGATTTCGTGCTGTCGCTAATGGAACATCGAAGTTTCTATTAAATGAAGATTTACTTCCCACTGGTAGATATGACTTCTTTTAATAATTCATCCGGCATAAAATGATAATCTACACCTGTTGAATACAAACCGAAATGTATTCTCATAGCGTGTGGTCGTGGAGATTGGAATACAATGGAGAATGACGAAATTAGGTGACACTACAGAAATCTAAGATGAATGTAATAACGGCTTGAATACGAGGAGTTCATTACTTTGTCGGCATTTGTATAATGTCATCAAAATGTCTTCTTTGGTAACCGGAGCAGTACTTCGCGCAGACGACTTTTTGTAAGTAATAGAAAAACCGTCGGATGTAGGGCCTGTTGTAACTGACGCCGTTGGATGTTTGCGTTAATCGAATCGAATGCTTTTATGTAGGCTGGGTATAGGTTTCTCTACGAATGAGGGAGGTTCGAATCATAGAATACTTTTATATGAGACGAGCATACTCGTTCCCGTGAGTCCTCGTGAGTAGCAACGCATCTGCGTTTGACATCCAAGAGAACCAATGTTCTTTTATGAAATTTGCATATTATAGATTCAGATATCCATGGGCAGCGGTAACCGCTCACCGTCAGGTGGACTGCATGCTCGATTGCTACTTCAATAGTATAAAATAAATCATATGCAGCATTATAAATTACTTACCCGTTAAGACGACCCACGTGGTGGAGCGGTCACGCAGTGGGTCCAGGATTTGATCCCCGGCCAGACAGACATCTCAATGATTAGTTTGGATTTCTGTTCTGGGTCTGGGTGTTTGTGTATTCGTCTTTGTGTGTCCATGGCACCCACGACACAGAAGAAAATCCAAGTGTGTTTATGTTTAGGTTTATTAAGAGATGTATATACACGAACCCACACGTTAATTATTTATTATTTATTTATCTCATCAGTTTTTTTTTTGCTCAGCCGGGAATCAAACCCAAATCCACAAATGTGGTGACATCATCGACAACCACAGTTCCATATGGTTTGATATCTGTAACTAATTCCTTTGTCAAGTCTTTGAAGTCACTTAGAATTAGTCGGGGCGAATTTCTTATTAACTCATTGATTTATTGTCGACAAGTTTTGAGGTATAACCCGTATGGTCGCACTTAATCTTGATTTAAGAGACGTAAACGGCTTGTCGCTGCCCAGATACGGTTTTAAAATATTTACGATTTACATGTGAGGTCTATCGTTCCGGACTTAGCCAGTATTAAGTATTACTTAAAATAGTTTCACACCTCTGCAGTTGTACGCAGCGATGAATATTTGAGTTCATATGAATATTTGAGCAAGTTATTGATAATGCTACATAGGTTTATTTTTTTAGATCGTGTTTCTACAAGGGCAAGAGCAGTTAAAGCCTAAGAAAATTATGAAATGTGCAATACAAAGTTATATATGATTATCTTCTACTATCTTAAAATTTATCAGGATTGTGAAAAGAAATTTAAAATTACATATTTTTTGCAAAACTTTGGAAATAGTACGGTCACCTATATCTTATCAAAATATCTCTATTTTAAATTAAATGCATTAAATTTTATCACTAACATCGTATCTATCTTATTATAACAAAATATTGAACCTCTTGCGAAAACACTCTTAATATGAGAAAGTTATTACCCAACACTAACATTGAAAATTTAATGAGACGAGTAACTTTCCATAACTCTGAACTTCAGGATCTTTGATTAATAAAGCGGATTTCTTTGGAATGGGTAAAGATATTTTAATTAGGCCGAAAATACTTCAATAAAACCACGGGGCGAGGAACCAAAGTTGTAAATTAGGGATAGTTCGGGACTTGATAACTATCTGTAGTTTTTCTAAGAATTTATCGTTTGACGCGACCGTGGAGTCGTTGCTACCGTTTTTACACATCCGCCAATAAAAGTGATTGACATTAATTTTGTTGACTCAGTGACAGCAAAGACGTAGAGTCGTGTTGTGGCTGTTTGGTTTAATTTTTGAGCGTAAGCGGGTCCTTAATAAAAAATAGCATATGGGTGTATCGTTCAGATAATGTACGGTTACTGCAACTCAAGGATATTAAAAATATAAAAATGCGTGTATCAAATTATTGACACGAAAAACAAACGGTTTGAAAAGATATTTCTCTGAGTTATCACGTTGCCTCACATTTACAATAAAAAGGCAAAAAAACAATTTAGGTAACGCTAAAAACCGGCAGTACATGTGTGAAAAATTAAAATTATATTACTAACTAAAACAAAATCTTTTACATATAATACTTATATAAGACGCGTATCTTGCAATAGAATGAAGTTTAACAGGCTTTGTCTCACCAAGTAAACACAACTAAAATAGCAAAAAGCTTATCTCTTGAACCAAAACAAATCTCATCTGATCGGGCTAATGTGGTTTCAACATTTGTCTTAAATTACACACGCCGCATTCGTTCTAACGTTAAAGGACTGTAGAATGTGTTAGATAAAATAAAACTTTCAAATAGGACATGGAAAATTAAACCGAGTTAGTTTACGAGTAAACCTTTTTAATCTTAGTACTAGTATTGCACTTTCCTATACTTCTAGGTGGATTCGTAGGAGGTACGAGTTGATCGACGACCCAATTCGGATGTTACATTCCAGGGTTAGACCTTGTCGAAGGTTACTAGAGAAGCACCGCGAGAGAGTCACAAATGACTGACATTTAAATCTAATACGATCAGGTCGAAAAATTAACGTTCCTTCCAAAGGAAGGAAACGCGTATAAAATTCTGTCATTTGCGGTCACATTTGTTTCATTAATAGCGGAATATTGCTAGACGTGAGAATATCGTTAATACGAGAGCGCATCATTCTTTATTTCAATGCATTTTTATTCAATAGATTTATGAAAAAATCCTTCATATGTTTGTTGTTTATCTTGCAACCTCACCATGCACTGCGGCATCGGTATGGGCTTCTTGATCTCCTCGTGCCACAGCTTCTCGAGCACGCCGTCCATCATGTCCATGAGCGCCCGCTCGCGGAAGTCGTCCTTGGGCTTCGGCTCCGGCGGCGGGATCACCACCTGGCTGGGACTCACGTACGGCTCGATGCTGCACTGGATAGTGTATTTTTTCTTTAGCACCAAGCTTTTACTTTTATTATTCGTCAAAAGCTTATCATACTAACTAATTACACTTATATTAATAAGATGAACATATGGTAGTGCTTATACGTTCAACCTGAATAACGATCAGCAGATCGCGGTCTTTATTCCAAAATATCTAGATAATCTGTAATTAGATTCATTAGAACCGTTCGAGAGTGACTGTGTGCGAACTTCCATAGAATTCGATGAGTTACATTGGATTTTTTATCGATGTTTATAACTTTAATGATCAGCCTTCTTATCGTTCACATAGAAGTCGACAACGCAGAGAATTCTGAGAAATCTACGAGATTTGTGTAGTCCATAATACATACAGTACTGATTATTCTAATGCAGTGATACGAGTGCACAAAGAAATTTTTAAAGCTTTGTCCACAAACCTCTTCGGGATCAACTTTGATGAGTCTGTGAGGCTGTTCCTCTTGGCGCCACTCAGGATCGTGTATCATGATGTTGAGATGGTGGAAGCTCCCACGTAGATCGGACAACTTATTTAATTCTAGAAAATTCAATCAAATCATTAAATTTCTTGTTTTCATCAAGTGAAACAATATGTTATCCTATCTACCTATATTTGATTGCAACTACTTTTGTGCCTCGCCGCCGAGTACGATTCTTTTTCCACAACTACGAGAAGCCTGGACCTTATTATATCCATCCATACTCGTACATCAGGTACCATTTTGATATCCACACCTGGACTCGGCCTCCCCTATTATCGTTATTTGCCAATAGTCCAAGCGTCTGGCATGCGTGTTGCTGTTCATGTAACACAGGAAGACGCTGCGGCCTATCTTCTGGATTTTGTCCCTCAGTCTTACCTACGACATCTACAATAAGAAACCATTCCCTTTCTTTTTATACAAAACCGACACCACACGTCAATTTTAATATGGATTAAAATAATTCTTGAAAAAATGATGTATCGATCGCCACATTACCATCTATGATGAAGCGTAAGCGTGCGTTCCTCTCCTCGACGAGTCCAACCTCGCGTTTCTTCTGGTTCATCAGATCGTCGAACTGTTTGTTGAACCACAGCCGCATGTTTTGTACGTTCAACTGAAATGTTACCAATTATATTATCTTCTAAGAAACTCTCCTCTAGATACAAACGGCACATATTGGTTTGTACTACTTCAATATTACGAAATTATGTAAATAATGATCATCTGAAAAAATATGTCCATGGAATCTGTCACAAAAGATTTACTATGGGACAACAAGTGTAGAAAGAAACTTTTCGTTCACTGATCTTTTTCAAATGAAGAAATTCATTACGGACACTCTTCAGTCACGCGGACGAGAAAGAGTTACGCCGAAATCTTGCCGGCTAAGACCGCCCGGTGGTCCACCGTACGCCTATCAAGGAGACCGAGGGCGTTCCCTCACCTTACGGGCTCACGCGGCGGTATCACCTTAACAATATGCTGCAGCCAGTCCATCTGCAGGAAGCTGAAGGCGAGCGTCTGCGGGATCATGAAGGCGGGCAGCGGCACGAACTTGTGCGCGTTGCTGCCGGCCAGCGCGTGCGGCCGCCCCGCGCCCTCCGCCGGCTCCGGCGGCTCGGCCGGCGCGCTGTCCAGGCTCCTGCGCGGCATCGACACCGCCGACTCTAGGGGGCTGTGCGAAAATCAAAGCGGATTGTTATCTTCGTCTTCTGATCTAATCCCGCCTCTCATGAACATGTGAGGATACAATTTTATTGACGATCCGTGTGACGTAACGAGAACCGAAACAATCTGATAGCGAATCGGTTCGGCTTTAGAGCCGAATTATGTTTAGACATACAAGGATCGTTTTTATATATATCTTTGTACGTTTAAAATTCCTATCTTGAATGTTAGTGTGGAGTTTAAGTGAACAGAGCATCATTTTCACACCAAATTTATAAATCGCTATACTTATTAATATTTATCTGTGTCTGTTTCTTAGTATCAACTTAAAAACTTTTTGTTGAGGGTTTTAGTTCATGTAGAGCTACAGAACTAAGCCTTTAAAACATAACATACCTATGTTTATCACGATGTGAGCGTGCTAGAATTCCGACGCAAAAATAAAATACGCCGTATGAAGACCATAGGTCTAATTCCGCGGTTTATGTACATACTTTACTTAGAGAAATGGTGAAAAACAAAATAACTGTGAAGTGAAATAAGAAGTGTGTCGCTCCATGCTTACTATATCTGCGACTGTGCGTCCTCCAGGGCGGGCGCTTGGGGCTCCAGCCAGGGCCGGAACAGGTCCTCGTCGTTCTCCATCTCGATGCTGCGCAGCGCTTCGACCTGCTGCAGCTCCGGCCAGTTCTCGCGCTGCGTCGGCAGCACCGCGTAGTTCTCCACCTAGGCGGTGACGTTGTTTTGGATAAAGATTTGATCTCTTCATTCTACCAACTCGAATTGACATTGAAAATACACATGTGCTGAAAAGTAGGGCAAGGAATTGCAACCATTCGATATCTTAGTCTTTAAAAATAAGATTTTTAAAAGGCCATCTTGGATCATACAAAAACTATATTCGACGAGTCATATTTTTCATATATATTTCAATAGGTATTCCTATCACGCTGTGTGGCGCCAAGAGGGCGAATATGGATTAAAATCTATGTTTGTCTCATAGATTTTAATCCGTATTTATTATCTAAGAGTATTAATAATAAAGCCTAATATTCCGACAAAAAGATGTATATAGTAGTTCAAGAAACATTGTTATGTTTCTTGCACTACTGTTATATAAATATACTTTTGTTTTGTTTGTTACATACACATTACGTTACAATACATTCGTGTATTTGAAATTTCTTTACTTTCTGTAAGTCCCTTTGCCAGTTTGCAAAGGCTTCCACCTACTCCATTCTAGTCTGTCTCTGGCTTCTCTACTCCTGCAACCCTCTCCCATGTTACGCCTGCAACCCGCCTGATATCATCGTCCCGTCTTTTTTGTTGTCTACCTCTTTTCCTTTTACCTCCCCTTAGATACCATTGCGTTGATAATTAGCTTCACTCGTCGTTTCCCCTTATCATGTGTCCCGGCCACTTCCATTTGTGCTATTAATTTTTTGGGGATACGCCATGTATCTGTGTTTTTTCCTGATATTGACGTTTCTTATTCTATCCCTAAAACTATAAATAAGAGTAGTAAATGTGATAAAATCGACGCAAAATCCCCTCGCACAAAATCTGTAATGTGTATTTTCAAAACCACGGGGTATTGCAAATACATTTTGCTTTTTCATCCACGTGAGCTGTAACCTGGTAGTGGCTGAAGATGGCGAAGAGCTTGACGCGCGGCGTGAGCATGGTGTCCCAGCAGCGCTGGCGGATCCACTCCGTCACCTTGTCCTGCGCCCGGATCCGCGCTTCTGTCTCTAGCCGGATTTGTTCGCGTTCTTTTTCGGCCTGATGAAAAAGTCAAATGTATTGTCAAAAACGTTGTATTAAGCAAAATTTGTAAAGCATGATAGCAGCAGAAAGCAGTAGAGTAGAAAGTAGTAGTGATAGCCGAATGGTTGAAACTCGTCCTCTCAATCGAGGGTACCGAGGTTCGAATCCTAGGCACGCCACCACTGACTTTTTTAATATTATGTGCCTATTAGAAGTTAATTATCGCTGCTTTGCATGATGTTTTAGATGCGAGACGAAATCGATTTGTTTCTGTAATTAATGTTGACTCTTTTTCTGCCAAACAGTTATATGATGAATAGTTATATGTGTCAGTATCAGCTGTTTTGTGTTACACAAAAGTGGTAAGCCTGCTGATTTAAAAGCGAAACAATTTTTTTTTGTACAAAACATTACTATCAGTATGATTGCAGAGCTATTTAGAATGACTAACGATTTAAATGCAACAGTTATTTGTTTATTGTATCGGTATACAACGAAGACAATTGTCGGTAATGAATATACATTTAGTGCACCACATCGACACCTATTGCTTTTCTTGCGTCGAGCGCATCACCTGCTTATTCGCTCTTTCTAATGCTAGAGATGCAGGTAGAAAATGTCACCCGCTCGTTCTGCTCCTTGTGCTTGAGATGCAGGTATGGCGCGTCACTTGCGCGTGCTCGTTCCGTTCCTTGTGCTCGAGGTACAATGAAGCGCATCACCCGCTCGTTCCGCACCTTCTTGTGCCGGAGGTGCCGATAGGTCGCGTCACCTGCTTGTTCCGCTCCTTCTTGTGCCGGAGGTGCCGATAGGTCGCGTCACCTGCTTGTTCCGCTCCTTCTTGTGCTCGAGGTGCAGGTTGAACTCGGCCAGCGAGAGGCGGTGCAGCGGCGGCGCGGCCAGGTTCTCCTCCAGCAGGCGCACGAGACGCGCCTGCGCGGCGTCGAAGGCGCGCAGCACGTCGTCGCGCGCGCGCCGCGCCTCCGCCGCCTCCTCCCTCACCTTCTTCTCCTCCTGCTGCTCCAGGTAGTTCTCTGGGAGGGAGACGATGTTACGGTTTATTTTTATTTAAGGTTTCTCATCGACACGGGACAGTTGACGAATTAATAACGTAATTGTAACTATAATACATTAGAACATTTAATATTACATTTCAAATAAAATAAAAAACGTATTATTCAATTTCAGTTTCAATATGCCGTCGACGATGACATATATATCGATCACATTCGAGGACGGTGAATTTGTAAAATACAATATTATCTTAGCAAGGACTTACTCTAAATAGAAAAAAATTAGAAACTTCGGTAAAACAAGTCAAGTAACCGAACCTACTTTTCACTTTTCATTTGTTTTTCTGTGAAAGTATCGTTGATATCAAGGCAGGTTGATTTCAGTCACGACTGTGATTTGCTACGCTATTAGGACTCCAAATTTTTAAACAATGTAGCTTGTGATATGCAAGGTATATCACGAATACACAAGAAAAAAATCAAAATATTGATATTTCCGTTGAACCACTTATGAAAAACGAAGACCTCAAGCTCGTGTCGTCGTACAGGCTCGCGTCCTCGAGTCGTCTCACTGGAATAACGTGCACTAACTGTCCGTATGCCCGATGATGGTGAGCACGTTGGTCGCGCGCTCGAAGGCGGCGGGCTCGGGGGGCAGGTGGCGCGGCTCGGGGGCGCGGCCCGCCGGCGCCAGCAGCAGCACGGC
>DWTU01000307.1:0-18764 GCA_018251515.1 Cecropterus confusis | reverse complement strand
AGGGTAAAAACGGGACACTCCGTTGTCCGTCTGTTTATTAATATTCATGCTGAACAAAAGCAAACTAGACTGCAATGTTTGATAAAAACATGACAGCAAAAATATAAAAAAAAAATAATAATAATTCACTGTTTTAAACCCGACGGTTAGAGAGTAAAAAACTCCATTTGCGCTTTAATATTCCCCCAAAAGCCAGTAGTTTCCAGGATTAGTCATTTATAAAATAAATCTTATAGATTTTATTTTTACTTGAAAAAAGTATCCCATGACTATAGGGAATTAGTGGTCTTTTGAAAGCATATACTTATTTTTATAGATTCTGATCATTCTGACACAACATTCTGATCGGCAAGCTTCATAATTGCTAAGCTTAAATTCTTACGAGAATTTATTAAAAATCGATGTTTTATCCAACATTTATACTAATAAACAGTATAAAGAAATTTCGTGATGTTCCGCTAAAAATATCGTACAAAAATTAATATAAAATAATATATATATATCACTTTTTTAACATACATTCTCAGCTGAAATATTTTGTTAATACAATCTGCTAGTGTTAATTCATAGTCACATTATTGCATATCGACTGCAAGAAATAAGAATATGAAATTCGGTATTAAATTAAGTAGAGCAAAATAATAATGCATACATTATAATAATATGCTCCTGGCAATGTGCAGCCAAGCGCCCAAACTCTGCAATGAAAACGCAATGCACCGCCAGTTTGTAATATTACATGACCCTCCTCCATTTCCTTTTATAAAAAAGCTTTTAGGTCAGAAAATTGCCATTATTATCAGTCACTGGCTCATTCCTAAAAGCACCCGTAACACCTTTGCTGTCTTAAAAACTCAATATTTGCCATCAAGATATTATTATATACCAAACATAATTACCAATCATATATGTGTTATTATTGAGTACCAAAAAAGGCATATTTTAAAAGCAAGTGAAAATTTTTAGTACATTCCTATGTGATGTGATATGCAGATACAGCAGAAGGAACTGCTGTAAAACTTGGCACCAATTCATATCCTAATGCTTGTATCGACGATGTGGACAAACCCTAACGTTGTTTGTACAGAACTTGGCCTCATTTTTACAGGCTTTAGGTAGGACAGTTGTTCCGCACCCACGCGCTGCAGCCTTTGCCAGTTAACCTCGTATTCAACATTGGTCATATATATTGTCAACAACAAAAATAATGTTCATTCCATCGTAGATTTATGAATGGTGATAGAACCCTTTGTGATTCGGCAGCACCCGCTACACCTATTTCTGTCCAATAACAACAGTGTAAAGCGTTGCTGTTTTCTGGTTTGAAGTGTGTGTTGAAGTAAGGAAGACTTATGCGAGATGTTCCTATTTAGTCTTAAGAAGTAGCAATGCATCTTGATTAGACCTCGAGTTAGATCATACCTGTCCATGGGCAGCACTAGCCACTTGTTAACAGTTGGACTGTGTACTCATTTGCTACTTGTATATATGTATATTAATATCAATTATAGCACATAAGTGATTATGCAAATGATATTGTTTTGTAATAATATATTTTTATTTTGTTTAACTGTTTCAATCAGATTGGCACTAGTGCCTACTCTGGCCACAACTTTCAACTTTAGTTTCCGTATTAATTTTAATTTGAATCTATGACAGAAACACTAATGACGCTCGATTAAAAATTCATACAGCTAGCATAGCTAGAGGTCGCTTGCATTATGGACTCCTTTAACCCATGACAACATTCCGCTGTCACGTGTCATAGGTACCAGTCTCCAGTAATAGGACAATAATGGGCTTTATGATGATGCCCTTTAAATGCTAAATGGGGTCTCATTTCGATTTAGATATTCAGCCATCGTTAATTAATTTCATTCGTTCGTTTGTTTGGGCAGTACGATCTTCGTAACCGAGGAATGCAAGCATATACAAATATAATTTAGTTATAAAAATTAAAATCATGAAATGACATAGTAGGTATTTAGTAATTTTGTATCAATTATTATGTAGATCTTTGTTATGATGCAACATTAACAACAAATTAGCAGTCACAGATCAAAGTTTTTAATTCCTGTTATCGTTCTAATTATGATGTTTTATTACTAGTGCATATTTCATCATAAAACGCCTCATCAATTCGTTTTATACATAAATTAAAGATATTGATTATTGTTTATATACAATTGTATTATTTACACAGAGAATAATGTACATGCATTCTGTGCTTAAAAGAGCGTTTTCCTGCAAATATTTGTAAAACATACTTTTAATCTGCCACTTAATATTTACTATTAAAGTAACAAAATAATCACACACAAGTCGTAAATGTTACCGATACGGTGTGAACAAAAGGGGGAATAACGTTAATATCAGTTTGAAAGGTGGCAGAACCAGTACGGTTCGACCGGGAGGTAGCACCGCCACACCTATTTCTAGCGTGAAATAGCTCTGCGTTTCGATAGAAGGGTGCGGATGCCGGCTGACTCAAATATGAGGCGACTATTTTAGTCCTCTGGAGTGGGAAGGCGAAAGTGATCGGCTTTAGCCAGAACCTTGTTTTATATGGACTTAGTTAAAGAAGTCCACCGGTGGCAGAAATCTCTTCTCATAAAATTGTACTGCAAGCTCGTTTGCTATTTTCATGTTGTAAAAGACTAACAGACAGATATTATAAGCCTAACATGTCAATAACTACAAAATACAGTAGGTAAATAGTTGTCCTAGCGATAAGGAACGTTTTTTGGTAATACCTAATTAATTCATAGAGTACAGTAATCGGAAATGGGCAATGTTACTGCAATAATAGATTAATTGCTCTGTCGGGAATATAATTTTTCACGTGCCGAATGATAAGAAAAATATATATTGCTGCGTAAAGGGAATATCAATGTTTCATGTTTTATTTGTAAATATTTTTAAATAAAAAGGTGTTTTTTTTTTAATTTATAAGTACAATCACTAACTTAAGTTTAAGTTTTGTTCTTTCCAAAATCTGAAATATCATCTGCACTTTCAAGAACACATATTATTTTGTGTAGACTTTCATAATTGTATTCTTGAGGTTAACATTTGGCAATCGTGTGTACACTACAAAAAATGTATACATATTTCATAGTGTGAATTGAGACCACAGTTTAAAAAATACATTACAATTATAAAATATTAAATGAATACATATTTTTTATAAAATGACTTTTTTGAATTGTTAATTGATATTATAGATACATTTCACGCGCTCATGTATATAAAGCGGGTATCCGTTGTACGTGACGACTATATCTGGTTAACTTATTCATCGTATTACAGTTTTTTTAACTTAATATTACAGTTTAGTTTAGTTAGTTTAGTTTTTGATAATAATCACTTGAACGTATCAACAAATACATGAAAAGATATTATTATATATATTATTATGTTTCCTGAATATTAGTTAATATTCTACCGTAATAATGAGCAACTCAAAATTTAAAATAGAAAGATTGTTTATTTCTTCCTAAATCTAATGGGAATACGTATTTATATGCTTACTTCTGTTATTAATAATTAATTGATGTATGCAATTTTGACAAAGATAGAAATTCGTCAATTTCTAGTAGAAATTCTCACTTCGATAACTGGTAGGAAAAAAACCGACGTTAGTCAATAATGAGATTTTACGTCACGTTTTTATAAACGACCAATACACAGAAACGTACTCCGCAGCATATATTATAGCAGTAAGAGCCTACGTCAGATGACACAATTCTCACAAATCGTTGGCTGACCCGAATAGGTGTTGCGAGAGGCCCGACCCGCGCCGAGCCTTGTGTAATGCCAGCCACCGAGCCACCGCGGCGGTGCCGGCACGGTGGACTCTACCAATAATACAGTGTTGCCAACTTGGGGGTTTTCTCCCTAAATTTAGGGGATTTTTTATTTATTAATAATATTTTTGAGGGTATTTTTAAAGGAATAAAATTTACTACTTCTTTACTACTTCAGCAAGATAATTCGTCTAGCGACTTTTTTGTTGTCAAATTGCGGAATCACGAGACGTTTATGTTTTATGCGACAGATTATTGATTTTTTAGTCAGGGCGATCTTTATTTTTTGCACCATTAAAGTAGAAATTAAGGCTTTTTACTTTTGGGGGCAAGTTTTTTATTTAGTTGGCAACACTGCAATAATACCACTTTGTTCGCTACTGACTTTCCACTCGCGACTCCACCCGATTGTCCAATTGGAGTTTCGCGGTGTACGTTGGCAAATCGTCTGATTGAATAAGCCAATTGCAGTCCACCTAGGATTGCTTCAGTTTGGACATTATGTGTTTTCAACATCGATATTAAATTCGCGAACTGATGTTAATGGCTCTTATTGTAACGCTACAATTCAAACTATTTTTGAAACAGCTTAATTAAAAATATACGTATCTGGCTTACTTTAGACATTACACTTGCTTGTGATATATTGCAAAATGTATTCGTTTCCATAAAAATAACTGTTAAGTTACCTCAGTAACTGGGTTTCAAATGCCGGTCTTTTACGTATTTTTTGTATTAGTTTTGATTCAAAAACCATTTTTAAGTTTTTGTTCCTCGCTCATTCCAATAAACGTAGAAGTGGATTCAAATTAAAATTTGAATCTGATTAAATTACCGACAGCAAGGACGTGGTTACGTGAAACTATTTATGAATTACGTAATTATCGAATAGGTACACAATGGACCTTTACAGCCGCCTACGCCGAAGGTAATTCATGGAACTGCTGACATAGACGCAGATAGTTTCATACCGATGTAGTGCTTTAAATTAAAATATTTTTCGTATAGACGGCGTGGCATAAACAGGGGTTGTTGTTGCAAATCGGGTATGCGCAGGCGACTGTGTCGTACCTTTCGACACAATCGGCCGTCGCCGACGGTGGGGTGACTGCGCTGCGCAAGCGCCATTTCACAAGACGCCTCGCTCGACCTGTCGCAACGTACTATCCAAATGTGACATGAACACGTATCACATTACATGTCCACAAGTATGCGTGCCGAATTTACTACGTTGTCTTGACTATCTCGAAACCGATTGCAGGCTGCATAAAGATACACCGACTTCCTCAACGTTATTGAACTAAGTTTGAGCGCTCGCTTGCCTAATTACTTCGTATGGCTTCTGCACTACGTTACTACGAGCGTTGACACATAAATACGATTTATTTAGTTACTACAAATCGGAAACGATCGATCTAGTTTGGGATTTCCACAAAATGTTACACGTGTCGATGTCTAGTGCAAAATGAAAACAGTAATACAAGTGATTTGTTTTTCTGCGTGTTCACTGCGGACAGCTCGTGGCGCAGTCGAGATCGACAAACGAAGATTATACGGGCCGCTGCTCGCAGTGTGCACGCTACCTTACGTAATGCATCGCTTTATTAATTTAAATCTTTCATATGTTTGTATCCAAAAATTACTGTATTTATTTAATTATTGTATACACTTCTTTACTATTTAAATCTTAAAGCATTGGGCTAATGGATCACCTGACGGTAAATGGTCAATATCTCCTGTGGACATTTGCAATAGCAGACGGGTTGCCGACCTTGAATGAACGCCGTTTTTGTACCCCAAGCCCTATTGCACAGGGAATACTTAAGAGAAACTTATTAGACAGTTTGCATGTTTACGGTTGAAACTTTTTGCCATAACATTTGTGAGTTTTAAGTGACTCATTGACGATCCAAAATTTCCAAAATACTCGTTTTATTTTTGAAGTTAGCAGAATTAACCACGTTAATTGACAATGGATTTTAAAGAACTATGATTTTTCTTATTGTGGTTGCTAGTCTTTGTAGCTAACTTCTATTTCTCTTATGTTACAGTTATAACACACGACAAAGCACTTATGTTAACCCAAAACCATCGTGAATAGGTTTAAATTTCATTAAGAGTTACTTAATTCTAGTAAATCAAATATGAACTCATTGTTCTCGACGATATCTGTTGGTTTGTTAGCTAGTAGTGTTGTTTGCTACTATAGGCTTTTAGACGTGTTTGTATCGGGAGTGGGCCAGGAGTTAGGAGACAGCGGATCGGGCAGCGCGAGCGCCGCGCAGATGTTAGATCACAATAAAAACGCGCGCGCCACTCGACTATTTCGGCGCGCTGCCTTGACCCGAATCGAGTGTTTCGACAGAACGGCCTCGCACACCGGGCCTTTCTATTTTTTAGGTATTACCTGTCTTATTATTACGACAGTTCTAGGGGCGCCGCCATCTTGCAAGGATTTTGGTGCGCGGGCGCTTCAGCTCGGCCCTCGTACCGCGAAAACCGGTTTCGGTGCGTATAATCTAGTAAACTGCGCTCGTCGGCGATCACGAGACCGTGTTATATTTTAGTGACTACGAATTTTCCGCTCAAATTAACACGAGTCCCCCGCGGATCTATGAATAAAAGATGCACGGAGCGGAATAGAATGTAGGTCGAATCGGAATCTTGTCGGATTTGGATAGGCGATGTGGACGCATGGATGAGATCTTGACACAGTTCGATAGATGATCGCGGGTGATGATTTATCTGTACGGTGCAACGGTGTTGTGTAACGATCGCGTTGCCGCTATCTGGGCGCGCGATCGAGTCCGTGCGGGCGGGCGGTCGGCCGCGTTCGGTCGCCTCCGGAGCTGATCGGCTCGAAGGGAGAGGAGCGGCGGGGGACGCCGACAGCCTTGACCAAGTTTCACTGGCTCGTCGGTACAACGAGCGATCCCCACCTCTTCCCGTCCTTTCGGAACATACTATTTTTTATCTCGTTGACACGATTACTTCATTCGATGGCCCCGGCGCGTGTGCCAAGGTCGAATCCTACTCGGATCGCCCGAAAAACTTTTTCGAAATGCAGGAACCCCGAGCCTAGTTCGCGCGTACAAAATGCAACGGTTTCCGTTTTCCCGTAGCTCACGAGCAAGGTCGACCTTGACCCATCTCCGGCAAGTGGGCCACCGCTACAAATAGCATTAGAATGCGAGATGAACTCACACGTACGTGTCTATTTCTGCACACCGGCTGTTTGTCACAGAGACATATGTTTTTGATTTGTAAAAATGACCTTGACCTTGATCTAGTTCAGTAGTGTAATAAACGGCTGACCTCGTTTACCGCATTATCGGCTACTATCGCGTGCTCATTATAATAACATTAGATGATTAAATGCATTGGAAGCGTTCTTGAATTCTATTTTAATATTATTGATTTAAATATGCTAGACGATTGTTTAAATATAAAGATTACCTTGAAGCCATTAAGTAATATCTGTTGATACTTTTTAGTGTTACGTTTATCCAAAACAAACCAATTCCATAACATTATAATTTAAAAATTATAAGGCTTTGCTACGTCACAAAAAGTATCTGAAACCTGCAGCGCAATAAGTACATTATTACAGCTAACATGCTAATACTTATTGGCGTTCGTAATGAAATCATGATTAATTGGTTTGTTAAGCCTGTACATATCTTTATACTTACCCGAATATTGTCAAGTCAAAAGAATTTATGAAAAGTCTAATTTTTTTAATATGACTTCGTGATCACACACGGTTTGACGTTCATGTGTCATGACCCGACTTTTAAATCAACGTCATTTTCAATACCTTGGTATTGAAAATTACGTTGATTTAAAAGTCGGGTCGTGTGTATCCACAACCGATCGCCGGAGTTATGCCCCACGCCCGTACATATTATGCGTTAGAGGTCATGTTATGCAACCTGTTATGAAGCGCGTATTACAACACAATAGGTGTAATAGGAGCAATACCGTTGACCCGAAAGCCGCCTGGAGATATCGCCAATAAACGTATGGGTACGCACACCTATACAAACGTATCACTACGCGGAAACCGTATGACGGTTTCTTTGCGCCCACATAAATACCTTTTTTAGGTTTCCACTGGTCGTGCTAGGCACTGGTAATTTCTATTGTTCCCACCGCCGTCTACGTATCATACAAAGAACACGCACACATAGTTCGGAGGGGCCGTGTTTTTCGATTCGCACTATTTTAACACGTAGAAGACCGCAGCGTCGCTCGATTTAAGCACCTGTTTGACATTGTTGAGGCGGATACATTGTAGTGGGTGTTGAAAGAAATGAGCAGACAAAAACTGACATAACTCGCATCGCTCGGGTATTGATGGTTATGCTGGGTTGGGAAGTCTGGTTCCCTTAAACTTTTAGACTCTCCTCACAACTGACGGAGCTCTTTGGCATACCTTACAGCTGTTTACTGGAGGACTGATAACTGTTTTCAAATGATATCCGACTAGCGGTTATCATTTGAAAACACAACCAGAGGATTACCATCTAGAATATGCAAGTGCGTATAAAGAATTTGATATGAAGTACAATTTTGTTTGTTACATTCCATTTCTAAGAAACAAATGCTTAATTCCTGTTTTTATAAAGTACCGTGAAGAAATTAATAATTATGTTGCCATGTTTCCTTTTTCTCATTTGCCTCAACTGAAAAGTTAAGATTATTTTGTGGATCGTAGAAGAAGACAGCTATTTTTTTAAATTGGTGGTATGGTGTGGTGTGGTGTAAGGTTCTATTATATGTATATCAGACCTAAGGTTATCAAGTACTTATCAGTTAATTAATTTGAAGTTATGTGTCACTGCTTTACTGTGAAGGAAACCTACACACCTGGGAGTTTTTTAAAAAAGTTCTCAAAGGTGTGTGAAGTCTACCAATTTGCACTTGGCCAACACGATAGACTATGGCCTGAAACTCCCTCAATCTGGGTAAGACCCGTGCCCAGGAGTGAGATAATAATGGGTTGACGGTATCAAGTACTTATGTTGGTAAGGGCCATGTGTTATCGGTGTTGAATAGCGCCACTCTCTCTCTTCCCCTGCATATCGTAGGAATCGACTTAGTGACAAATCCATGACATGGGCAGCAACGTCTTCCTATGTAAAATCCACACTCACCGCGTTCATCAACGCATATCAGGAATGTCTATTGGTAAAAGCCCCCATTAAATAATGGGGGTTTTATTTAATGTCCAGCAGAGGACCTTAAAAGATGGATGGAAAGCTAATTTAGATTCGCTAATTACTTGCTAATATTAATAAGTCACTAATGAGTCATATTGTGATGACAAATCGCCGGCTGAATATGGCGCGATTAGTCTTCTTTCTTGATTAGTCGACCATCACATCCCATTTCTACTTTATAGACAACCAACACTCATATAGGCAAGTAAATATCATATTCTGATAGGTATAATTTGTTCCTCTATTTACTCAATAATAATTTTCTTGGACGAATTACCTTAACCTTGAAAGAATTTCAATAGAGTATCTGATTATCTGATGTTGATTTGTTATTCTGGTTTAATATGTTTGTTGCCAAATAGGTAAGTACCTATTACCTATTACCAACATCAGATAATCAGTGACTCTATTGAAATTATTTCAAGGTTAAGGTAATTCGTCCAAGAAAATTAAACAAGAATAAGAATTACAGATGATTTACAGATTACATAAGAATTACAGATTTTTCTATATTAATGAATGTATAAGTAACGAGCATGCTTTTCACCTGATGTAAAGTGGCCAGTGTCGCTACAGATGGGTTGCTACCAAGTTGGAACTCTTCAAATAAGCATGTCTGCCTTACCACACCCAAACCAGACCACAGCAGCGCTTGAAACTTGTTCAGAGGCAGATAAAAGGTGTGGCGGTGATGTCTCCGGAGATTAAAACACAATAGAAGATGATTTATGTGAATATATGCATGAGTTTAGATATTTTCAGCTTATCAAAAAAAAGCGGCAAATAGAATAAAATTAAAGTCATTAAATATACTATTGAAACGCAATCTCTCCGAGGTGTACAAGACTATAATTCTGTAGATGAATTTTAAAGGAGCAATCTCTACAATCCTCATTTTTAAATCGCGAATTCGTTATTACTAATGCTGATATGGTTTTTCCATAATCATCAGGTATTTTTTGAATACCTAGTTTGAATGGCACCGTAAGAGCTGATAATGGGTTTCTTATGTACAAAGGTGATTAATGAGACTTCGAAGGTGACATGAGATCTCGAAGGTAAAAGCGTTAATAGAAAGGATCTACGATTTGATGTTCCCAGTTTTGGAATTGTGTGAACAACATGTCGCATACTTTTTCACAAACTAGTTTTAAGAAATCAAATCGAGAATAGGCTCTTTAATGAATTATGTTCATACATTAAATGGATATTGATTGATTGGATGTATGCTGTTATTTTATTACCAGGTGGTAGAACCTGTTTAGTTAACTGAGGAGGTACTACCGCCATACTTGTTTCTAGCGTGGAGCAGTCCTTGCATTTCGGCGGAAGGGTGCAATTGCCGGCTCACCTATATATGAGGAGACGATCTGAGTCCTCGAAAGCAGTAACGCATCTGTGATCGACTCCAGACAGAATCCTTGTACTATGTGAAGTTGCTCACAGATGTCCATGGGTAGTACTGCTACCACCTACCATCAAACGGACCACATGCTCGTTTGCTACTTTAATCAGATAAAAAAAATATTTCCTGCAAAGTATATCCACTTAACACAATTAAAAAAATGCTTCTGGATACCTGATTTTTTTTGAAGTCTGAAGAAATGTTTTGAAAAGTTGATTTAAAAGTCACTACTTATTTCTACCATTTCTGATTTAGTAAAAGAACCAAATCCCTATTCGGGTAATGAATATCTGGGATAAAATAATGTCACTTGGTACGATGTCTAAGGTTACGATGTTCTCACTCTGTAAGGTGATATATCGAGCCTCTATTCGGAGATTTATCGTATGTATATGTTACATCACGTTTATATTTTACCATTATTACGTTACGTTTTATTTTACGGTTACGTTGGACGGTTAGTTTATATATGCAAACATCGCCTATACAAATCCAGAATGTTGATTGGAAACACTTGGCTTTTTTGGGAATTTCTTGCTTTTCCTATTTTGTAGTATCAGTTATTATTGGAAAACACGTAGTTATCATAAAAGTTCCGTATTTCTCATCCTATTACGAATACCAACATATGATTAGGTACAACCTTCCCGTGTGTTTCGTGAAATATGAATTCTAACTCGTTAAAGTGAAGATTCCGTTTACAATGAGGATCTCGAATTTAAATTTGCATGTGCCTGGAGAATCTTTTGAGATTTTACTTGCAACTTTCATTACACATATTTCACTTACAATTGCTACGCTACTTTTCATCCATTCGTATATATTCGTATATATATCTACATATAAATAAAATTTAAGTGTCTGTTTGTAATATCAAAATAACAGTTGTTTACCAAATGGATATAGAAGTATATACGATACTGATAACGAAACATCATTTACAATTTTTTTTGTCTGTCTGTCTGTCTGTCTGTCTGTCTGTCTATCTGTCTATCTGTCTGTCTGTTTGTTCTGGGTAATCTCTGAAACCGCTGGACCGATTTTGACGGGACCTTCACTGTTAGATAGCTGATGTCATAAGGCTTAGGCTACTTCTATTTTACAAAAGGAAATTAGGGTTTCGCACAACAAACTAAAACCTAAGAAATCGCGCGTATTCTACGCGCACGCAGCCACCGTCACTGCCGCTAAAGTCAGTTGCTATCAATCCTCTCTGATACAAACTATAATGTTAATATTGTATAACATCTAAAATTTCGGCTGTATGTATCTATGTCAAGTTACATTTATTAAACGCGGATAAAACCGCGGGGCTCAGCTAGTCAAAGAATAATCCGGTTATAACAAAATAGTGTAAATGTGCAAACTAAAGTTAACGGAAGAAATTTTGCTTCATTTTACTTAAGTAACTCTTCCATGGCATGCTATTTATTATAGACTTAGATTAAATTTAATATTGAATAAGTACAATATTATAAGTGAGGATTAGATAGCCGTATGTGTGTGTGTGTGTGTGTGTGTGTGTGTAGGTGTTATATACATTAAACATTGATTTCGTAATATTACACGTCACGAGCATATCGAGGCGAGGTACACGTTTAATCAAATTGTGTCAAGGGAAGACCGTGTTAAACCTGAAATTAACCTGGAGGTCTTATTTAATTAGGTTCTTATTCTTTGATCTGTAATATAGTACAGATAATAATTATCTCAAGCGAATAATGAGTACATTCAAATTTAACAATCACTTAAATTAAAGCAATGTTTGTGCTCTATTTTTACTGATTATATATAACATGTAGAGCCGTAAAACACCAAAAACTTTAAACTTAAATCGATCGCGTGTAATATGTATCATGAAGTAGAATATTTATTAAAAGAAACTGGTCTGTTTAGGTGTATAAATTGTTTGATGAAGCAGACTGCAATACGAAACTGGTGGAATTGCACACAGCAATGCTCAAATCCGTTACGCTCGGCGTCTCTCTCCGATGCCCGACAAAGCACTATGACGGCATCCTTATCGCTCCGCAGCGCGTTGGCTACAATAAAAACTGGTTGTTATTTTTAACTCGTGGGCTGGGCGAGCCGGCAACACACTGAAAGCCCTTCCGTTCCAGGTTCAGTGTTATTTATTTACAGTTGGCAATCAAACTCTTGATAAATCTAATATACGCGTCCACGTAAAATAATTTCACATACTAACACGTTCTCCTCGGATTCATGATGTTTTCGCCGAATATTAACAAAATAATTGTACATTCTTGCACAATAAATGAACTTCCTTTGTTCGAGTTTTCCGTGATATACCTTCAAACATCACTGCAAATAAGGCCGCTCTTTCGTATGGACGACCTAATTATGGACCTCCGGAAATATATTAAATGCTACGCAGATGTAACTATGTAATTATTTTGTATTTTTTTTCGCGATACTAATAGCATGTTGTATTTTTGTTATAAATTTTAGCGTCAGTTTCAGTAATGAAATCGACAGCCAAATCATAAATTTCATCTATTCATAAACATGAAGCACTGACACCGAATTGATTGTAAGATTTTAAGCGATGTTCCAAACTCTTTAGTAGCCATATCATAATGGCGGTGCTCAGCTTCAAAACGCTATTGGGATAAAAGTCTTATTTAAGCCAACTTCGTAGGCAGATTTTGTCTGTAAGAAGTCGTGTAAGGGGATACAATTCAAAAGCTGCTAAATAGTTTAAAAGGATCAAGATTGTCGTTTGAAATGTATCTACATTTTAACCAACCTAAATAACGTAATCTAATATAGTAAACAGCAGTGCAGAAAATCAACAAATATTTGACAATATTCTTATTAGATAAATGATGATATTTTAAAATAGGGTTTTTTTTCACATTCAATGTTATTTAAATAAATACAATTGATTCTTACAAGATAAATTAATTTGATGTAAATCCGTTTCTGTTGGCATATATGGTAATCATAGTCGGCTGAGCATTTTCGCTAGAATGTAAATAAGCAGTGAACTTTTAACTTAATCTTTGTAGGTATTTGGCATACAACTACATTCGGCGATAACTCGTGTGCAAAGGAAGTTGACATACAGATAAAGAATACAAATAAATGTATGAAATTTGTCATTTCTACAATACACCGTTGACGTACCTACTATAATAGGAGAAATTAATTTGAATATCTTTGTACAATTTTTGGGTCTATCAGTATGATGGTTTGCCAGACCTACATAAGCATTGTATTGTTGTGACACAAATGTGTTTATAAGTATGTGTATAAATACGTACGTTGCATATTGAATGCATAACTAAGACCACATTAGTAATAATTAGAATAGGGTTGCCATAATCTCAAATATGAAAACCAGACATAAACTTGTAAGCCAAAAATACCCAGACATTTGGGTTAAGTTGGGCATGTATTTATATACACATGACCAGGGCAACATGCGTTCGTAAAGTTGACTTGAATGCGGTTTACGTGCAAATTACTCTCTTAACTATTACTTTACATTCAATTATTGGAGTGTGAAATCCGAAATCTCTTCAATCCAAGACAAGTCCAGGGAAACTCTGATGGGACAGCGCAAACAGGAGTAACCTTTGATGAAACTAAATATGAAACCGTGCGGGCATGCGAATATACAATATAATTTAGAACGCTATTTCATATGGAATATACGGATAATTCTGCTGACAAGATTCTAATTGGAATATTGATTTTGGGTTCTATATATAGACGCTCCAACCTGATTCTCATAAATGATATGACGAGGAAACTCGAATAATTTGAGTATCGTAAGTAATTGCTTATTAGCGATGCCTTATCTTGTCGTGGAAGAATCCAACCGATCCCAGTAGTTCCATTAAACAGTTCCATGATATCGGGGCGTACATAAATTGCTGGTATCGCGAGGAGCGGCTGTTGGAAATTTGGAATTCAGCCAGAATCATAAAGAGCGGTGTAGTCCGCGTGTGTTGTTATGAGCCCCGTGTCCTAAATTTCGAAGCTACATTATTAAATATTTATTGAATAACATACAACATCCTCGGGCTGTTAATCTAAACTCGAGTGGTTTTTTATTAATTAAACGTGCTTTCTTAACGGTTACACGTATCGTAGGTTAAGGGTTCCTTCGATTTATCAGTAGTGCATTGTCAAAATATTTACTTAATAATATCGAACATACGTGAGGTGTTAGACTGATCTTCCATTTGGGTACTATCACTAGAGCGATGATTGGTAAAGCTACCATCTTGTCGCTTTAGTTGCTGAAGGGTAGCTTAAGCGCTGTCGCTCGGGTGTACATTTTCCTGCTGTAGCTCGTCAGCCGCTAAAGCGAAAATATGTACACGATATCCGACATGTACACATGTTGGATTTCATTCGTCTGTCAATTCTGTCAATTGTTTACGCGTCTATCTATATGCATAAGCGAAGTGCTCGTCGAGCAGTTTGACGGTCGCTCTGGCACTCGCGTTAACCACTACTTAGTCCAAAGCTATCAGTCGCTCAAGCGACAGTAGCCAATGGGAAGTCATTGATGGGATCTCTTACTATTACTCTACAAAACTGGTGTTTATTTTTTAAGATGGTATGTCGCATTGTCACTCTTCTTTTTAATTTAAACTTTAGCCGTTGTTTTGTTTTGTACACATGCGTATTTAACCGTATTTCTCGTGCTAGGGCGACATAATTCTATTAAGTATAAGTGTATAATAGTTACCTAAATATATCTGTGAGTTTAGCAGTTCTCTACTAACTAAATTTTTGACAAAAACAGGCTTATCTGAGCTGAATAGCAAATATTGAGAGTTAAAAAAAATCTTGACTGATACTCGTGTTAAGCTTTCAATTCAAGTATTTGGCATAATAATTTTATAATTCTTTTATAAATTATGATTCATCATCTCTTAGTATTTAGTTCTGATCGATATTGTGGTTGACTTATACATATGTGGTTCACAGATCGCAATAATAATTCGAGCTTAACTCTGAATTATTTCAGCAAATTTTAAAATTCTCTTCACAACTCTAACAAAAATTTGTTAAAACTCATATGCTCGTTTCATGCAGGTAATATGTTAACTGTCACTCTACAAAATTGTTTTTGCACAATATTTGTATGACTGTTCACTGCATTCGCAAATAAATTAAAAAAAAATGTTCTTAGTTTAACAAAAGAAGTTAACGTAATTATTTATAGTCAAAAGATAACTATATATAAAATTCTTACGATAATGAGAAGTAGTTTTGAAAATAGAAAGCAAAATCGCTTCGTTTTATTGTTTCCGCATAATGAATCGAGGTTGAAGGGACCTCCTACTGAAAACCTCCTGGAAAATCCAGCTCGAACAATTAAGCGCCTTAACTTATCAAGGAGGATCAACGTAAATAGTTAATCAAGTTGTTTTCTATTTATAGAAAATAATTTATAAATTTTAATTTCTGATGTAGGTAGTCTTTTATTTTAACCTTAACCTTTAATACTGAGCAATAGAAAATATGCTCCTTCTTCAAAATCTTTATTTGTAGAACTTTAAAATCTGCTAAATTTGTTATTATTTAAGTTCCTTTTTATCATGGGTGTTATGGTCGTTAGCAAGGTAATACGATGATATCGAATACAATTGTATGTATGTTGTTGCAGCCGTGCGAGCGGACCGCATGCGGGGCGGACGCAACAAGTTCGGCCCCATGTACAAGCGCGATCGCGCCCGCAAACTGCAGATGATGCGGCAGCGGCAGATCGCCGTGCAGACGCTGCGGGGTTCGCTCGGCGACGGCGGGCTGGTGCTCGGCTTCGGCTCGCCGTACGCCACGGTGCCCGTGAAACAGGAGATCCAGATCCCGCAGGTGTCGTCGCTGACGTCGTCGCCGGAGTCGTCCCCGGGGCCGGCGCTGCTGGCCGCGCAGCCGCAACCGCCGCAGCCGCCGCCGCCCCCCTCGCACGACAAGTGGGAGACCCACTCGCCGCACTCGGCCTCGCCCGACGGCTTCGCCTTCGACGCGCCCGCCACCGCCGCCGCCACGCCCTCCAGCACCGCCGAGCCCACCAGCACGGAGACCCTCCGAGTGTCGCCCATGATCCGCGAGTTCGTTCAGACCATAGACGATCGAGAGTGGCAGAATTCGCTATTTGGACTCATTCAGTGCCAAACCTATAACCAGTGTGTTGTCGATCTCTTCGCGTTAATGTGACAAGCGCTGGACCAAAACTTGTTCTCTCAAGTGGATTGGGCGCGAAACACCGTGTTCTTTAAGTATCTAAAGGTGAATTTTCAGATAAGTATGCATTCCCACCCCTTCTCCCGAACCTCATTCCGGTGTACACCAAACTTGCCAGCGAATGTGCTCGCATCGCCTTGCGATATTCACGCGTTCACTCATAATTGAGCATTGCGAATGTTTATTATGTGTAATTTGTGCGTGCGGATAGAAATGAGATGCGTGTGTGTGAGTAGGGGCTCATGTGACGCATAGGATGAAGCGATCGATCCGCCGCGCCGCCCGCGCCTCAACGCGCCTCAGCAATTGGGTCAAGTTCCCACGACAAGCGTGCCGTTCGCCGTTGCCGTCGCGTTTCTATTCTACTCGTATACAAACGTGCTTTACTACATTAATACACACTACGGCACGTTACGTAAGCTAATTGATGCTCTCGATCCACGGATCCGACACATAAATGATGCTCGGACGCGAACCAGTTAGGCGCGTTTCGTGTCGTGAATCCCAATCGTTTGTTGACAATTTGTGCAAGCGCACTGTTAAACAGGTCTGGATTTTTTTTGTACGATGGCACTTTTTGTTTAGAGCTCAGTGACCGGTGCCGATGTATGCGTGGCGTGCGGGAACAGAATCGATGACGAGGAGTGGAGACGAGGGTTACGTTCGGCGCAGCGGCAGCGACCACCGTACCTTGGTCGTCGTACGCTTACGCAAGAGCCGCAGCCAGTCACGTGGTCGTGCGACGTTGCCGCTCATTACACTTAGACCGTCTCACTCCAGCAGACACACTCCATTCTAGCAATTTTCATTTGTGCTTAATGACGCGGCTTGTTTACGACCCATTCTCAGAATTAGGACGGCGGTGGACTTCACGAACATTGATATCGAATGCACGCGAATGTTTACGGAAACGCTATCCGAAAAAAAAAAACCTTTTCCGCCGCGTCGCGTCCGGCGTCTAAAGTCTCGAGCGTAACAGTCCATTTTAATCGGTAGGTCGATAAGGGAACGCGTCCGAGGATGTATGGCGCGAGAGGAGCGCCGAGAGCGGTGTTGATGACCTACGCTTTCTCCAGACGGATGTGATGTAACGGTATGGCGTGCGGGGCGGCAACGCTGCACTTTCGTCGGCGCACTTGACACAGTGCCCGTGGCCGACTTGCCGCGAGAAAGCACTTTTTACCGCGCGCGTAACCGTCGGTAACGGAGACGCAACTAGTTATGCGGCCTTTCTTCGCTTTCTCTTACATAACGTATTACCAGTTACGATTAGTCGCATAACAACACGATGAACTTGAACGGTCGATGACGCTGCACTGATTCTACACGTTGCTTGAGTACTAATGTGTTTATTTTTTTAAAACTATTTTATACGTCTGCTTAATAAATGTCACTATTGAAGGGCTCCAATATGAAAAAAACATTGAGGGTTCGGCGAGCTTTAATGGCGTTCAGCGTTTTACTGTAAATACAAGTCTCGAATATTATTCGACTTACGTATGCGTTTTCGAGCACCGTAACTGAACAATACCAGTTCAGTCTCCCGAATCGTGACTTTCAAAACGTTATTGTTATGCCAGTAACAAATTGGTAATGCACTGTAATGTATGACCAACTTTGACGGTAAAAATAAACGGTAAACTATTTCGTCTGTTGCTTGTCTCCTTTCCCGGTCTAGATATTAGCTAACTGCTCGTTTCGAAAGAACTAATAATCACAATAAGTCGTTAGGTAAATTTACCGCTGTACATAATCTCGGACACATTCGACATTTCGGCATGACCGGCTACGCAGTTCGGCCTACATTGTAAAGTTATCTAACATAGTAGCGTTTATTAGGAACAACTTTAAGAACAATTATTTATAATTAATACACACGCAAAGTTTAACAAAGACTGTTATTTTTGGAGACTTTAAATACTTAATCCGATATAAGAAACTACTTTCGGATTCAGCAGTAAATATTTTAGTTACATCAGCAGTAAATTTGATGTTTTTCTTGATTTCATAGATTCCAAAATAATGCTTCGGACTATAAATCAGACACAATATTATTTGGTATATTTGTCTGTGGTTGTGCTTTTTTAATGATAAACTAAGTTTACA
>DWTU01000306.1:0-18775 GCA_018251515.1 Cecropterus confusis | reverse complement strand
TATTAAACTGTTAATGCAATTAATAACGATTATCAAATTTTATTATTATTTGCAGCAATTTAACATTAATTAATAAATTATTAAAACATTTATTTATATACAGTTAGCAAACTGACATGTAGTCCATCTGATTTTCATCACCTGATGTCGGTCACCGAAGCGCCGCTTACGCTGTCACTAAGCTAAAATACCTCAGATATTCTCAAATATCCAAACACCACTTATTGCCACCGAAATAGCCGGAATAAGACGTTCGATCGGTTTGCGGCAAAGCTTACAGCGGTTTATTTTCAACGCCGTCGACCAAACTCACGATAACGTGCCTAACTAAATCAATGCAACGTGATTATTTCCACCTTTTATGAACATTGATTTCTTTTCTAATTCATTAAAATCTAAGTACTGATATCGTTAACATTGTGCTAACAATTATTATAAACTTGTAGACGGATAGAGTATGCCAACACCTTATTATTATGGCGTGATAACATTACATAATATATAAGACAAAATGCGTATGTATGTATCTTTATAATAAATTTTCCCTGCATTATATTATAGAGATACACATTAAGTAAATGGAAGTACCAAACTTATTTTATATTAAAAAAATAAATGAAACGTTAAAACAAAGCTGAATATTTGTATACTTTGTCGTCGTGTACACCGATTATTACATGCTATTACAAGGACAAATAAGAGTGAAGAAAGAAGAACCAAGACAAGAGAATAAACTATCTCAATCCAGGTTACTCACTCAACCTGGGTGTGATGTGTGCACTCGTTGCTCGGCCCATCACAACCTCCTTGAGTGAGCGATCATGACTGAGGCTGCGTCGAACAAGAATGAGAAAAATGAAGAATAAAGAAAGATGAAGAAGAATCAAGACTACATTTTAATAATACATTGCTTCAATACAAGTTTTAGACTATGTATGTATGATCTAAATGTTAATAAAAAACATTTAAAAGACTTGTTTAATATCCATATAAATTTGAAACACTGTAGTTTAACTAAATTATAGAATCTATCTCTTAAGAGTGAGAAACTACTTCTGTTAGTCATCAATTTACTTTAAAGTAGCCTCAATTGATTAGACAAACATTATTGTTCGTTCTATATACGCTGTGAGCTATTCATTGTTAGGAAGTTCATCTCACATCCGCTCTCAAACATTTGTCGATTAAAAGTTACGACGTGTAAGCAAGAATGTTGATGAGAGTATTCTACTAAAATACCTATTTTGGGCTACGTAACCCAGATTAACAATTTATTTATTTAATTAAAAAACTAAAAATTGTATAAGCATTTTAAACGCACGTTTACGACGTTACCACATAATAACACCTTGATCAATCATTTCACGGGAAGGTTAAAACACAAGTGATCTAGCAGACGACCATTAACCATGGCGTTCGGGTACCTGTGCCGCGTAGAAATATTGATAGAAAAAACTATCGGCAGAAACTGCCAAACAAAAATAGCTCGACGAACGTACAGAAAACAGGCGCACTTCTATACCGTGATTTATACGTTATGGGCTACCGATTCGGCGGTTTACGATATCCGCGACGAGATCGCGATACGTAGGCCTGCCCGAACGATTTGTCAAATTTACAAAATAGGAAATTATTGGACGGATGACGGAATCCACAAATGATACGATTACGATATCTCAGATTAAGTAGAGATATGCTTGCTGCAAAACTATAGGCACTGTAGATAAATTTCAATTCTTGTGGTATTTATGTAGTAGTAATAATATATGGTTTTATTAAGTCACGTTACCGACTCGGTAGTTAACCTATACCAAAAGCCAACCTAAATATATACATTAGCACATAAAACCGACAGGATACTTATTTTTAAATTAGAATCACAGAGCCTAAAGTACTCGAGATAGTACCATGAAATTTGGACACTATTCATTCATGATATATTTCATTTTATGATAAAAAAGCAATAAGAAAGGAACTTTTGATGTTCTGCACCCCAGGGAGGTCAAATGTTTTTGTTATAGTCTGCGTGTATCACAGGTAACAGCTACTTACAAATAATTCTCATTTCGTCAACACACATCGATCGGTTAATATTCTTTACTTAAATTGGCGTCAACTCATGATAATCAAACCGAACACAATCCTAAGCCCCTATTATCTTCCTGTTACACCTGGCCGCTTGATTTGCATTCGCAGTGCATTGAGAGCTGCCGTTTCACACTTACATGTATACGGGATTGTCTGCGCGTCATTTACATGTGACTGCATTTGAAGACGCATTTAGATTGATATAGTACGAGCTTGGAATAATAATACCTGGCAACAGGGAGACAGTTTAAAATATTTAGGGAGTGGCATTATATAAACTACTATCGCTACTATTCACTGTATAATAGCACTGATAAAGATCATTGCTTCGTGGCATTTCGTTACAAAAGAAGTAAATAATTAGTATTAAAATTTATAAAGATCAAAATATAAGTTTAAAAGTATAAGCACTGGTATATTACTAATAGTTTCATGTGTCAAAGTTTGTGAAATAAAGCCTGCATGTATACTTCTCTCTGTAAGTCCCTCTAAAGAGACCTGTAAGGAGTGCAACAGTAATCAATTGACGATAGTGAATTCTCCGAGCATAACGAAAGAAACATTAAATTCATCGTACGACGTATTACTAGATCTTCTCAGTCTACGTATCTAAGGTAGTTCATAATCCAAGGTGAACGTAGTCCCATATCTCAGCACTTGTGTGTTAACGGCCGGGTTTATCCGTAGCGCTGGCAACTCGTAGATTCGTGCCAGTTGCCAACAGCCTACGCAGCTTAGCGACATCCGTGTCTGCTACGCCGTAGACGACGACAAGATATCTCAAGACCGAAAAACAACAATTTTATAGAGAATTGTGATTTTGATATATACCAGCTGTTTAAAAATTAAATTTACAATTTTAAGTTAATAATGAATATTTAAATGAATGCAATCAATTAGTTTTTTTTAAGCAGGATAAACTCAAGAACAGTAATCTAATAAAATTGAAGATTTGGTTTTAAAGTTTACTCACTCATTTCTCCAGTAATAATGAATTAAATATTAGCAAACTGTACAAAGATTCCCAGTGCACTACCCTATTTAACAACGTTGTTACAAAAGATTCAAGACATATGGTGGCTTTCCCGTGGCAAGGTTTCTAATTTTCCCGACTTTACAACATTATAATAATAATAACAGGTTTATTAAAAGCAATCGGCCATAATGGCAGTGGTGTTGGACAGTTGTTAGGGCGGGGGGTCGGTAATTTGGCAGCCTGACATCAACGCTATTGGGACTCCAATTTCGTGGCGACAACGTGTTACTGGAATTGTTTTTATTGCTCATACAAGAAGTGGAACATGAAACTCGTTAGAGTTGTAGAAAAAATCAACGGTAAATGAAATGACACCCATTTTTTTACTCCACGTAATAAGGGATTTTATTATGTGAAAATAGAAATGGGTTGAACAGTCCATGCGATATTAAATAGACACCACGCAGACATAAAAAGCAAGAAATCGACTTCCTATCCGAAATCGATCACAAGTGCGTTGCTACCCAGAGCGATAAATTGAAAAACCTTTTCGTGTTCATTTGTTCTACCACACCCTTTGAAACGAAATACATACTACAAGAACTGGTGCTGTATAAACAAGTGTAGCACTCGCAATCAGACACACATACTCTAATAACAGTTTGATGCAATGGCTACTTTTAGAAATTGTAACAAAAAACATGCAGTTTTAAACCTGTCCGGTTGTGCAAATATTTAATAAAAATCTCACTTAATTAATAGTCATTAGTTTAATTATAATGACGAAGTTATTGCAATTCATAGATAATAATTGCAACTAAAAAGCAAACTTAAGACGCTTCAAAAACTCCGAACCTGCATCGTGCGGCATTTCAACCTTATAATTGTTCCGGACTCACAGTTTGCGCTTTGCAATCGGAACTTTGTATTCCGGTGTCCAGTAATTAATCAACTTGTTTGCTTGCGATTGAGAGGTATCATTGAATGAGGTGAAAGGTGGTGCTAATTATCAAACTTTGCTGTTGTTCATTGGAGATACAAAGCAGCTGTGTCTACAATGTTGTTTTAAAGCACTCTATACTATAATCATAAATGGAATTTACGATTATAGATTACGATCGTCCTATCCAATAAATACTCTTTTAAACACTATTAGTAGCATATTGGATATATGAATATGTTTTCACATTAAAAAAAAAACGTTATGCCCAAATGACATGTATTCGTAAGAACCTATAAATACAAACCTACATTTAAAGTAGGTACGTACAATACATATTCTATTTACTAAGTAATCGAGAACAAAGAGTTTCTCTACTATATACTACACAAAGCTAGGCATCATCCAACTCTATCTACTTTGTAGATTAAACAGAGAGGTTGCGAAAATAGTGAAATCAATTTCGCAACGTACGGAAACGAGAATGGAGAACAAATTCGAGGGCCGGCACTAACCGTTGAGGGAACGAAGGTGCTTGGTTACTGCGAACATCTGCATACTGTGAGTTGTTTACCGTCTCGGGCTAGTCTCAAGACAATTTATTTGAAAGGTGTCGCGGCGCAATCCACTCTTGCGATCTCGCCGATACAAATAACCATCGAATACCCCTGAATAAATCACTGGACGTATTGCCCAACTAATCCATTTTCGTTGTAGATGCGTCTTTAAACAACGTCCATGTTACCAACGTTGTTGTGACGTTACGTTAATAGAACAATCCTTTGTTTGTCAGATTTACAAATACGTTTTACCTACAGTAGACTCACGGTCCAGACCTAATGGTCAACGCATTTTTAGAAGCTTTTTAATATGTTTTGCGATAACGATCAAAAGGACCATTTGTAGTTTAGCCGCGGTGGCACGAACGGCACACATATTTCTAACTTTTAGCAGCAAAATTAAGCACTGTTTTCCGATGTGAAGGGTGTAGGGACGAATGCATACTTATTTGAGGCACTCCACCTGAACACTCAAGTCTAACAAACCATCTGTTGACTTTAGGAATCTTATCTTATCTGGGATTAATCACGAGTAGTGATATGACTTATGGCGTTTTCTACTTCCATATTATACATCAAAACTTGTCAAGTCAATACAATTTCATACATTTTGATCATACGAATAAATCTGTGCTCTCGCCCTGATATGCAGAGGCACAAAGCTCTACACTGATTAGATCAAACTGCACGTTGATTGGCCTGGACTATACGATGATTCGATTTGCCTGTAACAGATCAATAATATTCGTGGGCTTTCACGAAGAACTCACTATAATACTACATTCAGTTCTTAAAATGGTAACAAAAGACTTATAGCTAACTAATAATAGAAGGTTACTTTGCGTTTAGTTACAACTCATCAGAGACTTAATCTGTTATAATAATGTTTCTGCACTCATATCCCCACACGGGATTTCTACTGTTTGGTTAATGTTCAAGACACACACAAAGACGAATACACAAACACCCAAACTGAACGGAAATCTATATTCATCGTGATAATATGGCAATCAGGTCAACAAATAAAATTGTAAACGAAATTCTTACATGAACGTTCAATTTCTATATTACTACAGATGAAAGCTATAATTAAAAAAGAAGACGAAATAAAGCAAAATCGATTTAAATCGCGGGTTATCCGAGCTCTTATTCTTATTATTTCGGAAATGGAGTGAAACGACATCGAAATTTACTTAATTACGTTGTAAAGATACCGATCTGAATAAAATCGGCTCGCCGAGGCCGGGTGGCTCGCATTCGGCAGACGTTCTCGATCACATCAGATTACTGTTAATAGGATTTATGTATTTTTTCAATATGGTCTGAGAATTTTTGATAGAAACTTCCTTAGTAAATTCTCGTCGTAGAAGTTGAAAAGAAAAAATCTTGAATTCCCAAAGAAGATAGAAAGCTTATGTGAAATCGATCAACGATGCTACTGATTTCTGCAAATGAAGAGTAATTTGAAACGGTTCGTATAATTAAGTATGTTATCTGGTATAACAGACTTAATTATTTGGACCTATAAGTCAGAATACGTTCAAACACTGAATGGTTTGAAACGGATCTGATGGCCGGTCGTGATCTTGTGTGAAACAGTTCCAGAAAAATCGTTTGTTTTGAAAAATTATATGGTTATTATTACTCCTAGATCATTTATACGTCATCAACATTCATCGGGATTTACGAGGTAAATATATCGAACACAAACAAGATAAAAGTCAAAAAGGTAGAAAAATTTAATACCATAAAACTTGTTGTATTTTAATTAATACATTTCGAAATAAAATTAAGTTACAATAAATAATATTGGATTCTTGCATCGGAAAAGCATAAATTATTATGTAAAACAGCGCACCTCCTTTACCCGCTCTCCTTGCCTTACTTCGTGGAATATATACAATACACTACAAATCCGACGTAAGTATCTCATTTTGAATCAGTATGAAAATGGAAATCTACCTACGCTTCGGAGATACAGTTATTAAGTCTAGTTGTATTAGATTAAAGTTGTTTGTTTCTTTATAATAGAATCCGACGTAATCTTAGCTCGACGTAATTTAATGCATTTTGAATGTACTAACACAATATTATTAGAATATTTATAATTTTATAGCAAAAATATATATACTTTCTATTAACTAAAATTAAACACAACCTATTTCTGCCTCATAACAGCAGTGTTATGTACTGCTGTGTTATGGTCTTAAGGGTGTGGTAAGGGAGACATACTTTTCCGAGGCATTCCATCTTAGTCCTCAGGGACAACGCATCTGTGGCCAACCTTAGGTGAGACTGATCATATCTAGGGTTGATTACAGTTGTCCATGGACGGCAGTAGCCACTTACCATCAGGTGGGCTGCAAGATCATTTGCTACTTCCATATTATAAAAAAAACAATCGTAAATAACAAATACCAGTACATTAGATACTTTTAATACCATTAAACAATCAAAGGCTTCGTATCTCAGCGGTCATAGCACCGAAGTTCAATCGTTCGAAGTGCGAGTTCTATTTATTTGTACAAAGTATTGATTAGCAATTTATCCAGTATTCCCAAGCTATATTAAAGTTTTGATCGATCCTCAGAATGAAATGGAGTGTCCTATTGCGACACACGGTGCAGTCTCAATCTCGTTAGCGGCCGTAGTGGGACGTCGCCGGCTGAAATAGAAAACGCTGGTGATTAATTGCCAATTACTCCAACTGTCGATTAATCGCACGCCCACTACTCCTTGCTTAAACTCCTCGTTTTGTTTTTATTTGTAAATATGTCTTTTGTTATTATAGGTAGGTATAATACATAAGTGATTGCAGTACTTTGTTTATAATCGAAGACTATGTCACCCTATTTGGAGTACCGATTAAAAACAAAACGCTTTTTATAGTAAGAGCTACAAAACAAAGTCGACGAATGTACAAGCCGTTATCATCATTAATTTATTATTATTTGGTATTACAAACGATTCTTATTAAGGAGGTGTCCCGCGACGTTACATTGGAATTTAAAGCTTTATGAGTATTACAGCTTATGTATTATCAAATTTTCCGCATTTTCTATACGTAGGTGCATTTTTTTTATCAATTGAAGTAGCAAACGAGCATGCAGCCCACCTAATGGTAAGTGCTAACTTTCGTCCATGGACATCTGTAAGCATCTTCATATAGAACGGGGGTTTTATCCGAAGTCGATAACAGACTTTTGAGGACTAAGATGGTGGCCTCATATATAAGTGAGCCGCATTTACTACCATTGAGTACTTCAGCACCAAATATTACCTCGTTAGACTATAAAAGTACAGTAGTGTATCAAAAATTCTCATGTAGCGCCTCAGTAAAACCATTTTAATCTCCAATGCAATACTATACCGAATAAGCGTACATAATGTAAACTAATACTGTTAACAAGTTCTATAAAAGTTTTCACAACATGCAGTGCGAAGTCCCAGTGCTAAAATTGTAATTTGCCTTGATATAATCCAATATTTAGCATGGTGTAATTGAATATTTTTCCAATTTGTCGCGCGTAATGGGGCAAGATTGAGTTGAGTCCCCGGCGAGGGGCAGGACACTCCGACGTCTCATCTTGACGCATAATTTTGCCCTTTCAATTAATTTCCCTTTCCATAAATATTGTTTTATTTAGTTCATTGACGATGTTCTGTAATTGACTAAGCAAGTTTAAATCGAGATTTAAATGTTAATTACATTGTTTTTCATTTTTTTTTTTAATAAAATGTAACGCATTAAGTTACTCGGTATGAGTAATTTTAAGCATTAATTGCTATCAACAATTTAAGAATGTAATTTAATTTGTTATAAATTGTAGTACAACTTGTGGATTAATTAGTTCGTTTTTGTTTTAGTTCAAATTTTATGTTGAAGTTTCATCTAGCTTGCAAACCTATTAATTAAAAGAAAAACTTTTCAATGCAAAATTTTGTAAACTCTCCCTCGACCCATTCCAACATGGCTGCAACTACTGATGCTATTAATTTTTGCAATGTTAAAAAAATCATTAAATTTTAATAACTAAAAGTGAAAAGTAGATTATCTTCTGACATAAACGAGTTGTATTAGAAATTGTAAGATAAAATGTTTAAATGTAAATAAAAATAAAATGTTCTCAAATTATAAAGTAAGGAGGTTTTAAAGATTGATATGTATATATTCACAATTAACCATAAAAGCAATAATTTGACAAACACAAATCCTAAAATCATCATGTCTTCGTTAATAATACAGTATAATATACTCATCAATCGTAAGGATATTTTTACCAAACTCGTGTGAGTTGCGAACATTGCGTAGCCATACATCAGGCAGCGTATGCATGTCATGTCCCATCGCCCATACTGCGGATTACTGCTGAATTCAGTTCCATATACTCCATGCACGTCACGCGTTTGTACTAGTCGCGACAAAACGACCTCATCTTTCATACCGCTCATCCCAAATAAGTGTATAATACAGGATAGGCCCTATAATCATGTCCAATCGATCACTATCAAAACGCGATCGCCTTTTTGCGGTCACACCCATGTTTTTCAGACCGTAAATCGAATAGATATCGCTTTATTGGGTCATTGGTTAGCTAGAATTGAATACCCTGCTGATTCCACTTTCACAGACTTTAAGCATGTTCGACGTAGTACTGAGTCACCGACAACGACTCCATTTTTCTCACATTCTATTCTGGACTCCATTTTACAATGATACGCAGGCTTACGCGGTATAAAGTCATTTAATAATATAATTATTTAATATACCACCAGAGATTTACTTATTATAAAAAGCGACATATGATACCATCAAATTGTAATGTATAAAAAAAAATACATTAGTGATTATATCAATGCTCTGACATAAGCACCTAATGAATATGCTTTAAGAAGGAACTTGAGTTTAGAGACAAATAACCATACGCTACATCACTCAACTTTCAGCAGAATACATGCATATTTACTTGTTCTATAACATAAAAAGGTTATTAAAGTTTTCTGTGCAAAATATGTTTTACACTACCAATATTGTAACGTAAGTACAATCTCAAGTTTATGTTGCTACATAGCAATATAAGCGATTGTCACGAGCAATTAAATTTTACAGTTCCTTCCACGATTACTTGAGTTTCATCACAGGTTTACGATATTCGTGTTATTGCATTTTGACGTAAAGTCGGCAGAGACATCGGTCTACGTCACGTCGGCTCATTCCAGTGGCGTTCGGCGCTCGCATACTAATATTCCCTGCGAGCGATTCCATGTAATTCCACTCAGTACTCCGCAAATTGAGCGCCAACCAGAATCGTGAATATGTTACAATAACACCCGTAGCAACCCAGAAATACCTCGCGGTAACAGAATTCATCTCGCTGTAATCCCTCCGGTTTCGCAAATGCATTTGTATGCCATCAATATTGTTGGATGTAGACGGAATATCGATGTTTTTATACAATAACCGACTAATGCGATATTATTATAGAAATACATCTCATCAAGTACAATATTATGAATTTCTACTCGGCAGCATACAACTTACACGTCACAAGTAAGTGAGGTATTGCAACATATGATTCAGCTCCCGTAATTCGCCGCCGCTTGAGGCTAAACAAACTCAGCTTATCGCGCGGCATAAATTGGCAACACGTCGTAAGGCGACCCGCACTCCGCGTGCCGCGCCGGCTTTATCAGCAGACTCTCGTAAACCTCGCCCGCTGTTATTGCGGTCGGCGACATTTTTCGAGACTTTTTTCATATCGCAAACACAACCCGATTGTTGCACGAAACGTCGGTATCGGCGCAGTCGAAGCGCGTAAACGATTTGGCTTGCGTCGATAAATATATCTACGTGTATTTGGCAATGTACGCCCGCCCCGGCCCGGTATCAACTGAAAAAGCGCGCCGCCTTGAGCACTGGCGTAATTAGAGGCCAATCGTAAAACGAAAGGGTTGCGCCCGGAACGTCCCATCTGATAATGAGTGCTACTGGCGCGGCTCCAGCCGCCGCTCATATTAGGCAGCTCGCTCCACCGCTATCGTTACGACTTTTACACTTTTACGAGTTGTTTAGTTTACAGAACCGGCTGTGTTCGAACGCGTGCACTGCCAAATGCTAGTTCGCGGCTCACCGCGCGCGGGCCGCTCCCTAAATATCCCGCTACGTGTTAATGAGATGCACGTTTCAGCCTCGTTTGGCATTGCGAATCCCCTACCGACTCGCATCTCTTCCTTCATTACCTAAATATTTACTCCTCATATTTCGAACGATTTGATTTCTTACCGTTACTTACCAATTTATAATAATTAAAAGATTTTATTTTTGTATAGGTACAATGCGCACCTATATACACTTATATTTTAACATGTTTATCCTTCATACAAGTGACACACTTTAAATTTAAATTTACACATTACATCACAATATATAAAAAATAAATAAAAAAGGAAAATACAAACAAAAAATATGACATGAATAATACTATAATTATTGTAAGAACGAAAAAATATCAAAGCAACAAAAAATCATTTCAAATAAAGAACCTATCGGCTGACAGCTTCCGCTAAACCAACTGTTTGTATCCGTTTACAATAAGACAGGCCTCTTTCCGATGATATCAATTTCGTTCAGTGGCTCTTAATTAACATTTTCTTTTCTTTCTTTACAGGTGAGTGAGATGCTGAATACAAAACCCGCGAGCCTCAGAGACAAAAAAGAATATTACGGCGCTTTCAATTCAAACACACAGAAGAAAAAATATGATCTGCACTTTTGTAAACGCAAATGAGGTTCCCTTTGAAACGTGGGACTTAATTTAAATACGTTGCTGAACAGCCGCCTGGTAAAAGGCTTCCGAACGTTTGTAAAAATATCGGGATGCCTAAAAATTATAACATAGTTTAAAGTTAGAACCCTTCGTGCTTTGACTTCGGCGGCGGGAGCTAAGCGTTGCTGAATATCTCTATAGAGCATTCCAACTGAGGCATCCGGGATAGCAATGGGTTTGTGAGTGACCTCATGTGAGACTGTAGTCATATCTGGGGTTGATTATAGGGTTAACTTGCACGAGTGGCAGTGTTAACTTATCAAATGGGCTATATACATGTTTACCACGCCTATAACATAAAAAAATGTTCTCAAAATTAACCAATCTTCTACGCCAGTTTTTATTTTAGTGTAAGATACATATAATTTCTCCCAAAATATATCTGAAAAATAAGCACTAACGCGAAGCACATCTTTCAACTTACACTTTACGACTTTGACGTATTTTGCAATTATTTCTTACATAAAATAAAAAAGCGAACTATATTTTGAAATTTGAAGTAACAACAGTAATACCTATTCATTACCTTAACACTACTCAATACAAAATTTAAATTGAAATGTTACTAAGTACAGTAATGGCTTAAATTGAGATTACTACGTTTAGAACTGTTATATTTTAATTTGTCTTCTTTTGAAACCTTCTTTCAATCTTAAGTCTTGTACGTCCGAAACGTAAAAGGGCCAAAGCAACGACTACTGAAAAACTTGAATGACCCCGTGGAAATCGACACATTAATGGAATTTTCCCCGATCAGGCTGCATTTTTCTTTAGCCACACATTCCCCAAAATAACTCCTGAACAATAATCCTGTTACAATTTATTCTGCTTTAGATCACATTCAATTTCAAACATCTATTTCTTATATAACAAATTTATACTTAGCTAAGTTCTGATAATTCATTTTTATCGTAAGGATTTTCTTTAATTTACTTTTTTCTTACATATTTTAATAAAAGCAGCATGTGAAACAATACAACTGAATATGTCACCTGTAACAAAGGAATGGAAATTCGCTAACAGTTCAGTTCAGTGCATGCATATATTCTCAAGCACCTAAGCACAAAAGAACAACAATATCATGAACATAACTTGTTACATAAGTGAACATTGTAAGGACTTCGACCTTGGTAGCACTGACCTCCGTGTTGTCGAACCTGCACTGGAGTTTGTACATCGACCTCTATTGTAGACTGTAGGTAAATATCTGTAAAATCCCAGGAAAATGTAGTTTGTCATAGATAAATACTTTCATTTTAAATAAACCTTTCGCTTCTGAAGAATAGACCGAGCATCATCTTTGGATGTCATCTTAAATCCCACTCTCTGCATTATGTTACATAAAGTTATTTAACCGTTTTAATCTCGTTCAATATTATCCTTAAAATGATTAAAGGACGGTTCCATATTTTTTACAACAGTCAAATATTTATTCGTGAGTATAGGCCTGAAAAATATTCGGTATATTAATTTGGGTTTCTGGTACATAACCCAAGTAACTTGTGGATATTCTGAAATAAAGTCCAACATCATTCAATTTAGGGTAGTATTTTAAGAGACTATACTCACATCGAGGTAGATGTGAGTATAGCATAACAAAGAGTGCTAGTGCGGGCAAGAACCTTCTAGTTGCAATGCGCCGCCCTACAGGGCATGCACCCTTGTGTCACCGCTTTATGCACTCGACTTGAGAAAATATTCTTTATACAACGCTAGTACCCCTGTTCAACAGTTCAAATACACTGGAAAATTGTAAAACACGTTAACCGTAAACGACTGCAATAAAAATATGCAAATATGAATCTTTAATATAGTAAGAAAGGTTTTTGGACTGAATGATTATGTATGAACACTTATGTAATGAAAAAATATATAACTGTTTACTAAATTCTAATATCAATTTCTAAACATCTGCTTGTAGTAAAATATTTTGAACAAACAAAAAGACTTGCCTAAAATGCATCTTGGAAACAATTCAATGCGTACATAATTTTGGAAGTGTCAAATCGGGTAACACATTCAGTACGTATCACAAGTCGATCTTAAATATTAGACAGATACATCAACTTAGAAGAAAATAACGTATAAAATTCGAAAAACACGGAACTCCTTTAAATTTCCCCTGTCTATAGATATAAACTATAACAAGAACGTATCGTATCGTACAAAGGACCCATAATTCAGCAGTTATTACAAATAAATGTAGTCATCCGTTACTGTGTAAATTTTAATGGTCGCGAATAGAAGATAGACTGAGGATTTAAGATACATTTTTGCGACTCTAATGTAATAAATAACAAGCAGAGAATACAGCAGTTCATTTCAGAGAACGAATGGATAATAACCGAATAGTAACATAAATAAAATCAGTAGCAGGAACTATATTATAATTGCATAAGCGTGTATACAGGGCGATAACCCAGGAGTACATCGCCCTTAGAGCACGCCTTGTTCGCAATGAAGTTCCACCTTCAAAAACTATTCTGGAGTTGTTATAATGGATTGTAAACACCATAGAACGTGTAGCTCAATCGTGTTTATATGTAGAAAACGATATGCCAGGTTAAGAACATTTCACTTTCTTCAAGGACATAAATATTTACTAGTCATCGCCCAGTGGTAAAAATTCGACCGTAACCATTTTTTTTCTAATTTATTAATACGTAAAGCATCATCAATAGCTTTCAACAAAAACAAGGCACTGAACTGTTATATCATTGCGCATATACATAAAGATGAAACTAGCCAGAACATATACCAAACTACCCGAAACATAACTAACAAATCTCGTATTAATTTGCGAAGATCAATGTGACAGTCACGTGGCGGTTTCAAGTTGCAGAAATGATCTGCTCAAATCCCAGCGGTTATAAATTTGCCTAAACTTGTTAAGTTGCTTCAGTGTTTGTCCGGACGTGCGGACCCATTTACCCCCTAAACCTACCGCTAACTTATGTCCAAGTGCCAATATCCAACACAGAGATAGCAGTGCCTTCCCTACGGCTCTACTCTGACCTGCTTCAGTAATTTGCACATTTCTGTCGCAGCTAATATTTCGTTTCTACGATAAATCATAAATACCTTATTTTTCGCTTCTATTTTGTACCAGAGAGATACGTCTTTTATTTCATATTTATATTTCCATTTAATTTGCCGTTTTTATATCCAACATCAAAAATAATCCCATTATATCGAAAACCTTAAAAAGATCGTGAGAATTAGGTGTTAAGATCAATAGAATATAAATCTAAACATGAAGCTTTCTACTCTAACGTCGAAACGAATATTGATACTACGAATCCGTATACATCACTCGCATACATACTAAGGGATGGGACCCGAATATCAGATGGTTTCCAAATTCCGAATATATCAATATCGCATAAAAAGGAAATCTATATAGCAGCCCGGTTATTAAACGAAACTAGATGATTCATTGTCAAAATAACAACGCAACCAATACAAACTTCATTTTTGTCTCAGAAAATATTATTTACGGTTATTTCAATTTTGAAAAAAATAAGTAGTGCTATTTAGTAGATGTTATACTTCGTTATACGTAGTACTTGATATTAGGAGCCTACTTTGTCAAGGCCTAAATTTCCTATTAAGATATAAGATATAATTTGGTGTATAATTTAACATTTTTGTTGTCTAATTCATTTAAATATAATATATCGCACATATTTTTTAAAATTTAAATACAGTTACGATGAAAATATTTCTTACACAATTTTCAAAAAATGTCGGGTATTCGGGTTCCTTTCCTTAATATTTACCTCTTTTCAAAGCGATGTAATAAAATTCAGCTTAAACGAACGTACCTGCCAGTTTCTCTCTTTGGATGAGGTTTCTGGTAACTCTGTGTGAACTTTTACTTAATATCGCCGATTCAAAATGAATCTACTAGAAATTGAGCGTTTATACGGTTTTTTTACAATATACGGTTATATCGTGATTTTCCCCAATAGGGTCAATGTTTTTAAATTTGACCTGCCATTATTAGTCACATTGCTTTTGTAGTTTCAACGATTATTTTGTTTTTCTCGCGCCCTATGATGTAAAAATCTCAGTTGTTATCGAACTTGTAAAGTATGATTTAACCATTTAAGAAAAAAAAAGTTTACCAAAATTATAAACTTAGTTTTTCCTTTGTTAATGTGTGTAATGTGTTTCTGTATATAATTGTAATTCTGGTGTTGCATTGAAATTCCGCTGTAGGCAGTACGACGTCTCATTTTAAATGTATCAAGAGTTCAGGCAGAGTTGCAACGCCGGCAGCGGCGACCGTCTGAAAACAATCTCAACTGCGTTAATCACTTATTTACGTCCGGGTCCACCTCGCCAGAGTATTTCTAATGAACGCAGAGAATTCCGGGGAATCCTAATGAACCGTGGGAATTTCGATTGTAATGAAGCGAACTACTTCGCAAGAGGTGCGGACATTTTGCTGGTCGTACGATCTTAAATCGAGTTGGACATTGTAGAGTGCGGTCCTGTTGATTAAGTTTCGTAGAAACGTTCGTAGGATTGGATCATAGATAGTACGCTCTCCCTTGAACCAAAATATTATTATTACTACAAAATATTAATATTGCTTTACTCTAGCGTTTAGCACACAACATTTTTATAGCACGCTGTTATCGATTTATGCTTGTGCTTTGAGTAAATGTCACCTTCCGCGTAGAACTTTCCAGCATTGTAGAATATTTTTACGATGAAAGTGTTTGAAACTCACCAAATATTAAGTAGCCATTCCACAACCGTGTTCACCTGTCTAATTTAACTTATTTGTAGTTTATAAAAAATGCGCTGCAGTTACTTGCTATTAATTACAAATGCATTATACATATGTACCTGCTCATTCTTTATAAATGAATAGTCAAGATTATAGCATTTAAAAGTGACATTAAATGAGTAATGCTGATGCCAGCACACTCGAACTGTGAAGGGATCTGCCATCTTTGAACAAGTCACATGCTTTCTCCTGCCTTGAAGGTTTTTCAATTATATAATTGTTGTTTTACAATAGTTGCATATTATTACTAAGCATCAGCAGCAACCGGGAAGTAATTTCTCTCGGTTCCGGCGGATATATCTCTCCCCGAGCGCAGAGACCTACGACTAATCGGTTTGTCATTTCCGCAATCGACCGCCGCGACGCCGTTTTGAATACTTAATATTCGTCCTTTGTTTACGTCGTTGTATTGCGTTCTAATTCGTCATTGCCATGAAAGTGAATGGGAAATTACAATCGCAATCCCGCAATATGGAGATGGAAAAATTCTTATGAGCAATCGACATATAGAAAAGCTCGGTGTTAGTATACGATTAGATATCGAAGGCTATTATGACGTAGGTCACTAATGCTTATATGAAATTTATTAATGTTTAGATGAACTCTTATTACTATAGACGGACCGACCTAATGTAATAATTCTTTCACTAATAACAAATTACATAATCAACATCATATTGCATAGAGAGGCTATATGAAAATAGAACATTTTCGTCATTTAATAACATCCGATTTTCTTTCTTTTTATTTTATTTGCTAGCTATTGACGAAACTTAAGTTATAGTTCAATTTCGACCACTATCCAACCTAATTACAACAAAAGAAAAAGTAGCAGTTTTCAAGACATTTTATTAGTCGGCTCGAGGTTAACCCATAAACAACCATTCCAAGAATCCAAACAAACTGTCTCCTAAATTAAAACTAGCGAGTTTGGAACTCCCGAACATTAATTCCCACGTCAATATTTCAGTGCTCAAGTTCCTTATTGCCGGTAAGTCACACCAGTCTACTGCGTCTCTGAAACTTCAATTGGCACTTTAAAAATTCAAGACAAACGCTTTTAGCGTCGTACAGCTAGGGAGAAGCAAAAATAACTTGGGACACTTAGAGCTCTCGAGGTGCATCCACTCCTGCCACATCAAACAGAACCGTTGACTTAGCTGATGGGGTTATTGGATAGATAAACTACCGACCACTACTACCCTTTCCACTTACCTACATTTACTTTTAGAACTTAGTGTGTGATAAATTTTGTTCGAAATATAGCGTATTTGAAAACTTAGCGTTTTTATTATATTTTGTAGTATTTCATTACTTAGCGCTTTTTATATTATTTCAGTAAAATTAAAGCATTATAAATATACAACATCAATAATAATAAAATACAAGTAGCATTGATAAAGTTTGCTTACTATTACTGCAGTTGAAATTACCAATATACTTTCCAGACAGGACAACGTTTATCCGAATGTTTTATCCGAAAAACTTAAGGTAGCGCCAGTGCCCACTTAACGAGTAGGTTACAGCCCGTTTACTAGATCGATTATGTATAAATAACTAAGGACATGAAGAAATATAAACAGCTACACATCGTAACGTGAGTAAAGTTATCGAGACGGCATGTGGAAATTAATCAGTCAAGTGTAAATTTCGTTCACGTGCAAGGCCCATCGGGAATATGACGCGACGTAAGGCGTTCCGCCCTACTTTAATGAATATTTCTAAGAAACTGCAATTTATAAACCTAATACTGTAATGAGTTCGCTGTAAATCAACTCGTTGTGCCCACGTGAGAAATATAAGCAGTTTTATTTCAAAGTAATTGAGTTTATAATGACTTTATATACAAGATGGTCGAAGAAACATATTTCGATCGGAAAGGTACCACCAACATACCTAATTCTAGCGTGAAGCAGTTTTATGAGTGACTTTACTATTACCGATGTATGAGTGACTTAGCAACCGATGCTAAGTATTGAGGATGATGGTGTAATTTGCCGTTGAGGTGTATATATCCGTGTGTGTAGGTTTCGGATGAACTGCATAACTGAATGTGCCGTCCAAGAATGCTTTCACAGCCTTCCAATATCTTCCATTTCATAAGTGAATTTAATATTAGTATGTACCGAGTTCAGATGACATAAATACGTTTCTTCGGAAACCTACACACATGGATAGATACCTCCACGGCACATCACACCGTCATCCTCGACTAGGTGCTAAGTGCATAGGTTGCTAAGTCACTCATAAATCGGGCACACGCATTATGTGATGATGAACATCTGACACAGGAATTTAAAAAACCCACAAGTGAGGTTCTGCACCGCAATGGCCACACACTTAGGACTAGACAAAAGGATAGGAAGAATGTTGGATAGGAGGTATAATATAAAATGTATATTTAATAGACTTGCAACCTACCTTTGTGTACCAAAAGACACCATACCAATGTCCCGGGGTTTATAAAGTTGACTGTAGTTGTGGCAGCTGTTACATAGGACAGACAAAACGAGCCATATCGCAACGAATAAAAGAACACATCAGTGCAGTCAAAAAGAATGACCCGAAGAAATCTGCGGTAGCTGA
>DWTU01000305.1:0-18796 GCA_018251515.1 Cecropterus confusis | reverse complement strand
CTAAGTTGGAATGCCTCGGATAAGTATATCTTCCTTACCACACTCTTCAAATCAAAATACAGTAATGTATAACACTGCTATTAGTAGGCAGAAAAAATTGCAGCGGTGTTGCTTTCGGAGTGGAACCACAAAGAGTTTTACCACCTGCAAATCCACACTACTGTGTCTAACGACATCAAAGTTAATTTACCCTTAGATACAGATTTTACTTGCAATTCGTATTAAATGGTTGTATTATTTACCTTCAAGAGTGACATACAAGCAGTTTGCCATTTCTAATTTTAGTAACCCATACTCCACTAATTTGAAATAATGAATCCTATCGGTTGCTACCACCTAATGATGTGATTACACCGCGGTCAATCTTCGTTCGATCTCCGCCCTCTACGTAAATAGGTACAATCTACAACATGACCATCGATTTTTTAGAAATTTCCATTAATCCACTATAAAAAGTATTTAATAATGGCTAATTGATTTTAAACGATATATTTTCAATTACATAGTTAGAAACTTATCTGATGTTTGGATGTTATTTCTTTATTAAGTATGAAATAAAGCGTGATTTAATGATGAGGATAAATATTGCGTGGAGAATTATTTGCGTAAAAGTTTTCATAAGGTTCTTAAAGGTGTATATAATCTATACACAGGAACTTAGTGAACATCATGAGCCTTAATCCTTCTTTGAAAGACTTTTTCTGATTCGTTATATTTCAAAGCTATAAAACATTTTTCACTTAACAAATTCAATCCCACTGTCGATTTAATATATAAATTCTTATCGTAATATTTACGACATGTTAAAGTTAATAAATCGATGAATGTTATTTGTATACGACGCTTAAAAATTAAATTAAATCTTGATAAAAATATATTTTAATTAACTTCCGTCTGCTGAATTTATGAAGCATAAGAGCCCTTCACCTGACCACATTAAAATAAAAGAATAATAAAAATAGTTTACTACTGCGACCGACGCCTCGCCCACCTCATTAGATGTTTTTAACTAGTTAAAACTATATCTGTGGTAATAAATTATATATTATCTAATTACGATTTTAACGAGTCGCAACGCGTACTTGCCCACTGATACGATTTTAACTTAAGTAACAAGTTATAGAGTAAATAAAAGGTTTAAGAATTAGATAATAGGGTTTTTAATTATTTCATTCTCATACAAGCATCAAAGTACGGTCAGTAATGATCGATGGTAAATTTTTATGGGTATTTCATCATCACACTATCAAGAGTATGAACTTATGTCGTAGGCTTTCAAGGCAGTTTACACCTTTATTATGACAGTGGGTAGAAAATACTGCCCAGCGGTGGAAGATTAAAATGGGCGCAGACAATTTCAGAGGAATAGCAACTGACACGTCTTTTTTCACTGGAGTACTTCTGATCCAGTCATTTGAAATCTTAAAATTTAAGTTGTAAGTCATGATGATCCCATATTTTACAAGACAACTTAAACGATTCCACCCAATTTGTTATCCGGCCTCATTTTTATTTCACCGAAATCAAGTTAATTCTTCAATATCCATTTTTCTTGTCTCCCCTACTTTATCTTGGAGATCAAGATTCGTGACAAAACTGGGAATGTTTCATAAAATATATAGGTGTGTGCCACGTTCATATAAAGCGTGTGTGAAAAAAGCGAGAAATATCACATCTTTGTAGGAGTAATAGCTTTTTAAGCGTAATTTAAGTTCATGATAGTTTAACATGCTTTACCTATTTTACAGAGAAAGTCCCAAAAAAAATTTAAGTTTTAGAATGTCATTATTCATTATCAAATATAGAATGCAAAAACATATCGGTAAATGCCACATTTTGAATGTATAGTAGGTAGATATCATATCATTTAAAATACAATTTCTTATCTGGATATGTTGTTTTGACATGATTTTAGTTAACAAATACATACCTACGTACTTCAGATTTGATCCAAGTGATACTGACCTTTTACATATTCTTCAAAACAATTGTTTTTAATTTATGTTTGTCTAAATATACCAGACGTAAAGTGAAAAGTGTAAAGTAATAAGTATACCAGACGCAATGTAAAAAGTGTTTTACTTAACGTCTAGTTACTTAAACTAGTGAGTTTCGGTATGATTTAAACCTTTGAAAATTTTCCACAGCACCAAAATTTAGCAAGTTAAGAATGCAAAGAACAGTAACGTAGGTATCATTGCTCTCATGCTCACATCGGTATCAAACAAAAGTTTGGTCACGCTTAATGCCTTTACGACTGCCGGGGGTGACATAAAGAAAATGAAAAACATTTTGTATTATTCTTGTTGCGCTCTTGTCCCGCCTAACTTCAACGACCCTCCGTAGGCCGGACACAAACTTGCAGATTTTAATTGCGACTCATCTTACTTAGTTTTACTTTGCAGGATTTATTAATAGTGACATAACTGATAATCGTTGTCAGAAAGCATTAAATTAAGATTTTTACACAATTTCGCCGATAAATTGCTAAAAAACAGTATAGTTAGTTAGCTGCTTAGGTGAGGACAAGAGGTTGTCACCGATATATAGTTCTGTTGAAAAGTCTCACTATACTTGGATACTTTGTACAGTTGAGTGACACCAGATGATATGATAATTTCATGCACGTGTTTCATTATAAAATTGAAAATTATTTATAAGAAGATAATTTGGATTCTCATTGTACTTATGAATGAATATTCTTACAACCTCATATGAATTATATTTTCGTTCAAAACATAAAATGTGTATATGTAAAAAAATGTATCGGTAAAACCAAATTGGGGACATATTGACCTAAATTTAGTACCTGTTATCAAGGATTACTATCACCAAACATGTGAACATGCAGAAAAAAATACCTACTAATTTTGTTCCACTTTTATTTAATAAAAAAGAAATTTAATTATTACCACGTTACGAATTTTACAAATGGACGTATATCTACGATTAAAGTATCTACATATATTCGTGATGCTGTAGGCGCCCTTATTATCTCCTCTCCTTGCCAGCGGCTTCTGTTTAGACAAATATCTTCAGAAACTAGTTACGTGTTCCGACTTTTATATAAGTAGCTTTTTAATATTTATCACCTGCCGTGATCAATCTCTGTCGTACCTAAAATGCATTTCTTATGCTTTTATTAAAATAAGACATTAATTTTGTTTGTCCTGCTTCATGTAATAGTTGTTTGTAGCATCAGTAAAATTTGTGGCCAATGCTGTCTCTAGACGTCTTCGACCTTTAATAGATCACAGATGCGTCGGTATTCCTAAAATTGTTTTTAGGCTTTAAGCTATATATGATTTCTAGATATATGCCTACATTGATACTTGATAATATGATTCCTGCCACATACCATTCACCTCTTACATGAACGAGAAAGCTCGATACTTCCGCGTGTTCGTAGTAGGTATAAAGAATAGTATATTTTCATGAACTACGCTAGAATACATTCAGCCGTTCACATAATCGCACACGCTCGGTGAGACGGACCCGCGATACGCTATAAAGTTGTCAACTGAAACTATTTCTGTGCTGTTTGTTTTCCTTTTGACAAATAGCGTCTCGTGCCGGCGCCATCTTGCGGCATTCCATTGAACAACTCTGTATAGGTACAGATAAAATGCTATTCATAAGTATTTCTCATTCTGTATGACTTATGTATATGTATGATTTTAACTGCCCTTTTTAAATTTGTAACACTTAAAACTGTAGAGATAAAGTATTTGTTTTAGATTTTGACTATAGACAATAATATTGTATGTATATTGTCCCTTGCGTTGTGCACGTATAAAGATGATGGTGGTATTATTACCTCGAAATGGATGCCAAATGTTATTCTAAAATGATCAAATATGGAAAACGCGTGGAAACTTTTTTCTTTTCACATTATAACTGCACCACAATGCTCTATAAGGTTTTTTTTACCCCACTTTACCCCCATATACGGGGCATAGCGGGGCAAATGCTACTGTATATTTAAGTGTTCATATCTCGAGATTTCTTATCGTAATCAAGAAAAATATATCCATAGTCGTTCGGAATAAGTTAACTTATCTTATAGGTAAATTTAAATGTTAGGTACCCCACTATGCCCCCCTTTCCCCTTCCCTAAAATTTTATTTCAAAAGTGATAATAAATTGAATTTACAATTATTTTGTTGATAAAAGATACATGTTGACAAAAGATAATCAAGTTTGCAATAATAGCTACGCGAGTTAATATATGCAAAGTAACATTTCAGTCACATGCAATCATAATTAAGTTAATCATGCGTTGAATCTAATAAATTATGGGAGACAGGAATAATAGATGAAATCCAAAGATCTCGTTATATATATCGTCTATTACTTAATTCATACTTAATTTTACAAGTAATTTTAAATGCTTCGTGGTTCGACTCTGGATGTTTCATTGCTACACCCATTTCTGCCACATAACAGCAGCGTTTAGCGCTCAGCAGCATTGGTTTAAACGTGCCATGAACATACTTACGAGAGGCATTTCATTTTGATCTTCAGGGGTAACAACATCAGACCTCAGGTAAGACTCCAACCCAATCTGGGGTTGATTATGGTCACTTACCACGGTGGAATACATGTTCGCTTGCTTCTTCTATAATAAACAAAACAAGTTTTTTATGTATATATTTTTAGTAATTATATACCTTGCATCTAGAAACTGTTTTATAAAAAAATATAAATGTATTTATCAAGATAAAATTTTAGACTGAAACTTGGGGACATCTTTTACTCGCCAGAAGTATAAGTTTAGGAGACAATTCTTTACCTATCTCCCGAAACTCGGTAGGTTTTACGAAGTATAAAGCATATTTCATAAATATTATATATCGCGGTCACATAACTCAGCCTGCGTCCCGGCTTCGCTCGTTCGTCGTCGTGTGTGGCTCGCGACTCTTCTATACTGCCTTTCTTATAACTTTGCTCTTATACATAGTCACTTAGAAGAGAATTTGGTCCCTTAACACGTAAAAGAAAGGTTTGAATTTCATTGTCGAAAGTGTGGCAGTTACGATCATTTGGCTAACCTTAATAACTAAAGCCTTAGACAAATGTGATCTATGATAAACGTGATTTCGGTAACGAGCTCCGCTGACGTTGATCTATAGTCACGATTGTTATTTTTCTTAGGAAATAGAGGGAAAAAATAAAAAGTGTGAACACAGCGCTTCACTAAATAACAGTGATGAAAAATAGTTTATTGTGAGATCACGTGATTCGTAGCAATAAAGATCACGTCCCAGGAGTAATCTACTCTCCGAGAAATTGTTTATTTTTTTGCTCTCATACAGATTCTCTCCAAAGGCCTTGCCCTTGTTAAGAATTATGTCGAAACAAAGTCTAAATATAACATTTATTTTAATTAAATGGATTTGAATAAAATAGCGCGTAAGGCATAGTAGTAAGAAAGGAAATTAGGTAAAATTAATTTCAATAGTAGGTATTTAATAAAAGGTCTATTTTATAGAATAAACATAAATAAATTTTTACTAATTAAACTGTGCGCATAACACTTGTTTTTCATATCTTGGGCAATAAGTTAGAACCGTATTCTGTACAATATGTATTTTGATTAAAAAACGTAATCACGCGGGCGTATCTTGTGATACTTACTAGTATCTGTATTAAAAACTACAAGTATCAATTACAGATACATTCACCATCTCGTTTTTAGCTATTAAACATTATAACAGCAATTTAAATCGAACCTACTAACTCTACACTCTATCAAAGGAGTTTGAATTAAAACCACATATAAATTTCTTTGGCGAGTGAAATACGATTTTCTAAAAAGTATTTCAGTTGGCACGTAAATAGTTCTAATTTTGGCAGCCATTCCGTTTAATTTTCTCGCCGAAAATTGTGTACAAATAGCTATGTAGAAACACTGTGATTGGGGGATATATGGTTAATTATATCTTGTTACTGATGCAACAATAGGTATAATGTTATTCTGTACATGATAGTAAATTCTATATCTTACCTCGAATAGGATGGGAGTGTTACACGTCACAGATGTCCTCTAAACAAACTAATCTTAAACGTTTCATAGAAGTTTTTATTCCCATCGCTCAGGAATACGGCGAAAACGCTGATACTATAAAGCAGAAACAAATAATCATAGTTAATTAAACGAAAGAAATTTATTACTAGCAAAATAATATTCATAAAATTAATAGCGCCTACACCTCGAGTGCGATGGTATCATGTGCACCAACTATGACAGATTATGCATACGAAGCCGCTGTATAAATTGCAGTGGTGCCAACTCAATCTCATCTTATTTCCTTGGCATCGACGCAGACAACCTACTGATTTATACCGCCGTACCAACCTACAAAAGTTCTCGGATTAAATAGTTTTTCTCGTTTCAATATTTGGCAACAAAATATTTTTCTAATTTTTTTCTCTTTGCGCGCTTTCAAGCACTGAACAATATTTCAAGTCGGCGTACACTTAAATATTCTTCTCCATTGTGTCGACGTTTAATGTACTTCAGAAAATTTACGTAGTATCTTGTTTGTTTTGAAGAAATTCTAATATACTCGTAACTCATGTACGGTGATTACAAAAGTCACCCTTAATTTATGATTCTTGCGATTAAATTGATCACAACCAGGTAAATATTCTTTTTCTTTAAATAGTGTTATTTTATCTTTGAAAATACGAATGTTGCTTTAATACCTTTATTAATTTATTACATATATACTGTTACTGTATATTCCAAAACAGTATTACGATAATTTGTTAATTTAATGTACTAAAAATATTTTTACATACATTCCTTAAAATCGAGATATAATCTGGTTTAATTACAACTAAGTTTAAAACGCCCAGTAGAAAATTTGGTACTGAATATTAAGGAACCGCGACAAGCCTGTAAAGGCCAGGTTAATCTCTTACCAGTATTTCCAGTCCGTGTAGGAATTAACCTAATGCTTGAACCAAAAATAGTCGTCCGGTGCAGCCCTCACATAGTCGGTCTAATGGTGACACATTACTAAGTGTTACGGAAATAAATAGCGAGGAAAAAGAAAGAAAGAAAGATTAGGCCTGTGCGTTCATCGCATTAGTCGTGTCCAAAAATAAAATTAATCTGTACAGTGTGAAAGTTCACTATGGCGACAAACGACTGTGCGTGCTAACAGCTCCAGTGTTTAAAAAATAGATCCCCAACATATGTTATTGAGGGATTGTGGGTTCGTTCATTTCTGGTTCAACCTGCAATACTTAGTTACTTGAATCTTTCTTATCTAGGAACATATAAATAGTTACATATTAAGGTATTGCCTATATCAGAAACAACGTCAGATGCATATAATTTTTCCCAAAAATTATTAAATAATTAAATTATTTAATGTGCGTTTTCTTTACTATATTTAAGAAGTAAACTAGCTTGATGGCCACCTGATGGTAAGTGGTTACTGCCGCCCATGGACACCGGTAACAAACTCCATAGGATTTCACCATTGCGAGTCCAGAACAAAAGAACTTTTTTTATGCTAAAATATTTGTAAATGTACCAATTAATTATAGCAACTCAATTTAAAGTGCATTACTAGGTACAGTAATGCACTTGGTTGCAAAAAAAATTGGACTGAAAAGAAAACTATGGAAACACAAGTAGTAGAATAGTAGTCGAATAGTTAACGTCAGTGGTATCAAGGGTTATAAAATAATGTAATAGAACATAGCAATTTACATGGTTCCGTAAATATTATACAAACTTTTATTGTTACGTAATCCAAACCTACATCAAATACCTTTTTTCCAAAACATTTATGCGATACGAGTGCAAGCCAAATATTTGAAGTAGGTAACTTTTGGTCGGATTTTTTCCATTGTGTCATGTTTCGCGAAATTTACGCCCAGCTTAAACCGCTCAAAATTTTAGCTTCGCCCGTCCAAAATCCTGATTAATGTGCCGAGCGGGGGCGGATCGAAATTCAACGCGGAAAGCCTTTTCTGTACCCTTTTAAATATAAATATTTTTGCGTATAATACACATGTAGTTAGTAGTATGTTAGTAGATAGCGTTAAGCAATAGAATTATGTAATTGTTGCATAAAAAATCATAAAAGTTTTAATTGTGAATATTTAACATTCTTAGTTCTACGAATTATTTAAGTGAATAATGCCTAGACCAGATATATAAATTTAGTAATAGACTTTACTTCGCTAAGAAAAGAACCTGTATCCTTTGCAGTCTCATTCTATCAGTCTTTTTTCTCGTCTGTATGTTGACTACCCTGTATAATGTCAAAGTTACTACGATAATCATCACATATAAAAATGTAAAAACTCAAGCGGTACCTTTATACTATGTACACTTAAATGAAAAAAAAACCTAATAAATTACATGATAATTATACCGATTTTCGATGTATTCGGTCATTAAGCTATTAACCTATAATGCATCGTAATATTTCACCAATTAGATAAATGCAACACACCTGCGGATACATAAAATTATTTCCACATTAGCTGCCGGATTGAAAACTCATCAAAATAAAAAATAAGGCGGTTGCAGGTTTCACTAAAAGCCTTTAACTTTCAAATTCCTCGTTTTTTATGGAACTGCAATAGCAAGTAGGCATGATATATGTTAACTTAAGTTAACGCCTAAGGGTATTTGGAAGCATTCTAACTCATCTTAAAACTTAAGGTCAGTTATTCTCAACAGTGAAAAAATTAAAAAAGTGACTAGTAACTTGCATATTTCTATGTCTATGTCAAAGTGTGATGTAATTAACTTAGAAATCTCAGACATAACATGTTTTTACTAAATACCCAGAGCGTCACCAGAGGTGGACAGGTATGAACAACTGCCCCTCCGACCAAACACATTCACTATTCAACTATACCATATACGTTGGATTTCTATCGTTTGTCATTGCCAAATTAAGCAGCTTCTCCCCTAAAAATATAAAAACTACTGCTCTATATCTGATTATCCCTGGGTGTGTCCATAAAGGTATCAATTTCAAGATAATCATCCCATATACAAGCCAAGATATACTAAGTTTCAAGAAGCTATGCTGCCATTCAAACCGTGTATTTACCTTCCAAATAAGTAGGTGCATAGAAACTGTGTTCAGATTCCTTATAGTGTAGAAGTCTAACGATAATATATTCTTCGTGAGCAATGCAACGACTTACCCGTTACAAGTGTGTGCAACGACGGCCACATCAATCAACTGGACGACTGATTGTTTGCTCGTAAATCTATCTCCTGGCATTACTAAGGTTGGGTTATGAAATAAAACAAGGCAAGGTTTCATTTGGTTGTTATAAAAACGGTAGGTTGATGCATTTTAATAAATACGAAAGAAGACAAGAAAATCGTTTATTTTATGATCCATAAAATAACATAACAATTTCTTAGATTAAAATTATCTTAAATTGACATAAAATTGTTAGGCTAATAAGTATATTTTAAATCTAAATCTTCCACAAAATACTCCCACTGTACTTGATGGCGAAAATTAATCTATACCTAATAAAATATTTTTAATAGTAAGTTACCTACCGAATAAATTTTATTAGGTTCCTAATCTGTAGTTAATTAAGTAAATTTGGATTTAACGTGTAATCTTAATAAATACAAGTATAACTGGTTAAATCAGTGGTTCTTAACCGATGGTCCGCGGACCACTGGTGGTCCTGGGAAGCACCCGAAGTGCTTGATGCTTGATGGAACCAAAAAGCAATTTCTATTTTCGATTCGAGATATTGCCTATCACTGTCATCTATCTTTGTTTTCATCGAGATCTCTATGAGAACAGAGATTTTCGGCGCTTTTAATAATTAAAAACAAGCATCAAAATCGGTTGTAAGTGCCGATATTCGTTTGGATTTCAGTAGCACTGAACTAAGAATTCAGGTGTTTAATTGTAAAACCATAAATTAACTCTTTATTCATTTTCAATTTTATTTTTACTCTATATTGCTCACATCTCCTAACAATTAATGGTCCATGGGTGGGCGGAAATTTTTGAAATGGTCCCTCGTCATTAAAAGGTGAGGCGGTGACGTCATTAAAGGTACCACTGAGTTAAGTGTTAAAGATTATATAAGGAATAAATGTTAACTTAGAACAATTAAAAAAATAAAACCAAATAAAGCTAGACTACAATTTCTCCAACGACTTAAAACTGCGTTTTCGTCTTTTGTTCGCAACATATCCTGCAAACATAAAAAAATATCAATCAGTGTCGAAAAAAGTCCAATATCACATGATAATAGTAATGGCGCTCACTTGTAGGGTAACATACGTCAGGTAGGGCCCGCATGAGTCGAGTGGGGATGAATTAATAGCCACACAGGTATGCGGGGTGGGACAGGGTAGGGCCGTGCCACATCCGAGTAAAAATGGCATCCAAATTCTGGAACACAAGAAAGGAATACAAACTATACAAAATATTGACATGTACGTTTTAACAAAATGTCATTTCGAATGTTTTTTTTTTATATTGTAAAAGTTAAGTGAAAGTGACCAAGAATGCAATCAAGATAAAGTCGTCTTTGATTAGTTCCTAACGGGTAAAGTCCTAGTCGGACCTAAAATAGTTCTAAATGACCACTTTACATTTCATTACTTGTCTGGTAGCTCATATACGTTATAAAAGTATATTTATAGCGGCTGTTATTTTCTAATTTAAGAATTTTAATAATGCATTAAGTAAACACAATCAATAATGTATTGCAAACATGTTTACTACTTTACTTTATGTATCTTATGTTCGTAACCTTTACGTGTACCTACATATTCTATTATAATCTCCTTACGATTAGCATACAAATTAAAAGTATTTACACATTAATCTAATATGCGTTAACGAATGTAATAAAATCCTTGGCGAGAGGGGGTTGAATCTGAGACAATTTGCCACTCGCGCCCCTCCGTAAGCCCACCTATATGTCTTTCTTATTGCCAGCTAAATCTCGAATATACAACTAAGATTAATCTCGCTGAAAGAAAGGGTACGGTTACCCTTTGTGATAGAAAGTAACATAAGACTATGCATATTTCGGCTCTAAGATTAAGTTATGGTTACGTAAGAGTGACTTGAATAGCTGAAACTCCTTTTTGAACATACATTAACATATTTGAGTATTTGAAGGAAATTTTTACCATTTTATTTTATAATATGGAAGTAGCAAACGAGTTTGCAGCCCACCTGATGGTACGTGCCTACTGCCGCCCATGGACATCTGTAATCAACCCTAACTAAGATCAAAGTCTCACCTAAGGTTGGCCACGGATGCGTTGCTACCCTTGCGGACTAAGATGGAATGCCTCGAAAAAGTATGTCTCCCTTACCACACCCTTCATGCCAGAACACAGCAGCGCATAACACTGCTGCTATGAGGCAGAAATACGTGTGCCGGCGGTGCTTCGGGAGACGAATCACAAAGTCTTCTACCACCTTCAATACCATTCTCTATCATGCAAATTTAGTATAGGTTTGGTAATTAATAATAATCAGGCTTAATCATTATTGATAGGAATTAAATGGTCGCCTTCAGGATTGATCCCTCCAGATTTTTAGTAGCACATACCAACCGCAGGTATACTCGCGACGATGACAAGAATATATCTCAGGAACTAAGGTTTGAAAGTGATAGGGATTTTCTTGGTTTGGTTGCGACAGCACCACTGTATCGTCGAATTTTGAACTCTATGGTAAGACAGAATCACATGGAGAATTCTAACTTAATCATAAAGAGACTCATCGCATACGCAGTCATTTACAAAAGTTGATTTGATATTGTGTTATTAATATAATTATTCAATAATACTCTTAACATTATCACCAAAGTCAATAAATAAAAACATTTCGTCACAATAAAAGTTCTTTGAGTTGTTATGGTTATTTTTAACGTGAGAAAAAATTCACAATTCTAAATGCCCAATTGTGATAATACGCGGATGAAATTCCAAAATCAGGTTCGATATCAAATGATTCAAGATACGATACGTTTTATTTTTAATTCAGATTGCGTATGAGATATCATGAATTGAATGATTGCAATGCACTTTAAATGAAGCTCCTTTGGTGCAAAATTATTTATGGGCACTCAATCTGACTCTTAATGTGGAAATAACTTATTGTTCTATCAATAGTCATACTAAACTTGCAATTAGGAAGTTCATACGCTTTATATTGAGATGAAAAGATTTAGAACAAAATATTTTGTGTCCAAAGTTAAGATATTCCGAGGTTTTTAAAGTTCGAATGTAAATTATTTTAAACATGTCTTATAACTATTATGAAATTGAATGTCATGTAGGTATAGCTTTGAGGTTTAAGTAACTATGAAACTTAAATAGCTATGGAGTTAACAAATATCCTTGACAAAATGCACTAACACTTACGAAAAAAGCGATCGATATTCATTATTTTCATGGTAGAATGCTCGCAACCCTTATCAAGGGAAGACGCCCGTTTTTTCTCGGTTTTCCCAAATAATTTATTTAGCGGGCCGCCTTCAATTTATCTCTGTGGGAGCTAATTTTGCGTCGGCCCGGTGGCTGGCTGGCGCATGCTGTAATTCAACAAATTGCGCGTCCTACAGAATTTATGGGCTCTCCCACTTGACGAAGCGCTTGCCTGCCCTTCTTCTATTGTTCTTGTACTCGTACTGGTCAGCTAAAATAGAATAGAATTCAGGATGTAGCGAGGTTGTCGACCGCGCTTCGGTTACCTACGAGTGTTATGTCACTGGCGGCGGTATATCCGTTTTAGAACGGAATTTGAGTTATATTAGTCAAATTTACATTTGCTTCCATTGAATGCACTTTCTCGGTTTATCTATGAGACATTGACGGTATTAAATTTACAAAATAAACGCAAATGTCTCCTAAAGTCATTAATAAACTCATTGTTTCTATGACAGATAAATTCATAAGCTACTAATGAATTTTCTTGAAATTGTCTGTGTGAGGCCTCCTTTATATCCTCCGTAGTAGTAACACATAATCGTATCAATTATTCGGTTGGCGTCCTTTTTCTATATTACTTTCTGGAGGAAGAAAGGTAAGCTTTGTACTACTTTGACTTACGAACGATTTGTTGTTGCGATTCACATATTAGCTCTGAAATATTAATGAATTGCGTTACATTTTCAAATTTATTTGTAATGTGCGTTGTTCAACGTGATATTTATACTAAGAATATGCCCGCCGTCTATTGAATTATAATAAAGTTTAAATTGCATATCTAAAACACTCAAATTCTCTCAAATCACTTTGCGAGTTTGGCTTCGCTTTAGCGCTATAGAGTCAAAATCCATTTTAACTTTAAATCCGAAATGTTATTTTCCTAATACTAAGATCCAAGGCGAGTATAGCAATGTGTTATGTTTCTTTCTGCTGACTGCGGATCGCAGACAGTCGTCCTGCTCGCGCCCGCCGCGACGGATCGCGAGCGTCAGCACTGTGGAACTGTATAGAGTTGTTAATACCACAATTCTAAAAATGTGATTATTGATGACAACAGATTTTGTAATGTATTACATATTTTTGCTTCCTCTCCGCAAGTTGGAACATTCATCACATTTTTTATGTCAGTTTGTAGGTAGACTAATTTCCATCCCCCTTGTCGCTATAACGCTATCAGTGAACTCGATGCCGCTTGTGCCATCTTAATGTGTAGATTCCATTTATTTCGAAGATTATTCGAAAATCTTCTTTTCCAAATGTGGTAATATTATAAGAACGATATTATAGGTACGTCTAACATTCGGTATTCTTCAGCTTGAAATCTGAGCGTCGGTAGATTATTCATTTGGTACAAGTCTTTTATGAATACCTTGCAGTTGTAAATTTGAATCAAAACCACATAGCCAATCAATATTAGAGTAGAGTGCAAAATATAGAGTCGGCTTTAGCGACATTATTCATGTTGGTTGCATTTTAATAAAACCTTTTTTTTTGTCAATCTGAAACGAAATTAGTGTATTAATTATTATATCCTGTCAAGAAAAATACTTCAGTAAGACTTGGCTCTTGAGGTTTACAGTATTACACTTTTTCGGAATGAAATCACATTTAAATTCTATCGTAATCGTATTTACAAATAAATAAATCAAAAAGCCCAATTTATCTCAACTAAATATACTTTGAAACATGCCTGTACAACTCTATATGATGTCCTTAGTCTTTGTAAATCAGTATATGCAAAGTGGTATAGCAATAAATCTAGCAGCTCTTGCTCGTTCTCGCATCATGTTACATCTTAATTTCAGAGCCGGCTCGTCGGAGCCTGCCTGCCAGAGATACGGCCTTTTATCAAATACGCATTACGCTAGAAATTAACTTAAACTGAAAAAAAAATCGCCTTTCCGTGAACGTAAGCGATAAATAATACCGAGCTGTTAGAATGCTGAGTTTGTTTTACATACCCATGGGGCTTGCGCGAAATTATTTGCATTTTAGTCCGTTCTTGTTTACAGCGACGTATTTCGAGATATTATTCTAGCTCGCTTAAGATTTCTAAATATTCGAGAAGCTATTATTCGCTGCAAATATAACTCTAATCCGCTTGTTCGTTATTCATATGAATACGTTATCTTATTTATGTCAGAATAAAGTTTATTTGAATTTATTGTAGAGAAATCTGGAAAATGCAAATTAGTTTAGTATCGCCTAACCTTGTTCATTGTCGCTTAAAAAGAACTATTTGTCCCTGTCACGCTGTGATTTTTTTTTTATAATTGGCATTTTAATTAATTTCGCTTTTCCTTTTGTTTCAGGTGGTCGTCGCGTGTAAACCGTAGTCGATGCTAGGGTAGGTGTCGAGTGTCAAGTGTCGAGTGAAATGTCTAAGTGAGCGCGCTCCGTGATTGCATTCCGAGATCTCGCACATTTTGTTAGCAATGAAATGTGTTTTGTTTGGATTGTCGAATTGCCGCTTGATTTACTCCACTCGCCCGACACGGTTTGACGTCGCGAGATCAAGATATCAAAGTCGACTGTCGAATAAATTTTTGTACCAGCCCACACGAACGCTTAGGCAATCGACTGCCGAAGATTTATTGTCAAAATTTCCCGTTAGTAACGCTTACCGAGCACACTCCGCGTATCACTATTTCACAAATAAAAGAACCAGTCGCGATATCATCGTCGACTATAAATTATATGAAGCTCGTATGAAAAATACACGTTTTGGAGTCCGCTTATTTATCGCTTAGCTTGAGTTATGTATGCATACGTTATGTTAATCTGGAAATGATATTAAATAGACTCTTCGATTAATATTAATTAGCTCCTGTCATTAAGTTGTGTAACGGATGAAGAAAAATGTGGCGGAGTCATGTAAACGTAGATAACATTGGTGGAAGGTTCGGGGCACGGGGTATGGGTAGCGACCTAGGGAGTAGGGAGTGGCGAGAGTAGCGCTATCGAGTTGGTCGATCTGGTATCGGTTCCATCGGTACGGTGGCTGTTCTACACTAGGAATAGGTCGAGTTCCCGCGTTGTTCTGCCCCGTGATATATTGTTCCGCATCTCCCTGTATAAATCTTGAACGCCTGCTGAGGTACACGGCACACGGCCGCTACGCCGCAGCCTGGAGCTTCAAATTGAATTGTGTTTTTATTTATCGTGCGAATTGTGCCCCACTATCGCTCACTTGGAATCGCAGTTTATCTGCCAAAACGCGAGCCTGGATCGATGCGCGTAAATCTCTAAACTTATTGTCACTCAGCCTTTGGCGGCGTAATTGTTGAAACGTTTCGAAACTGCATTACGCTGACTTTATGAACAAATCACACGAATAATTCGTGATATATATTCGTAGAAAAGCAAAGATAGTTATATCTTACGAATAAATGTATATAATGATCATTTTTCTAACGAAAAATAACCAATAAAAATGAATAAATGATTGAAATACTACATACCTACTACGTGTAGGAATATTTTAACTATTGAAGAACGTAAAAGCACAGATCAAAGTGGGGCATATGATTCGTACGGAATGGCCTATAAGGCTTTTTGTATAAGCTTCTGTGAACATGAATGATACTCATGGCATATGGTAGTGCATAGTTTGTGTAAAATGATCTATCTTATGTAAATACTGATACTAGTATGAATTTGTAATCGAAATCTGATGTACAATGCGTGTATACGTTTAAAAACAATATACGTAATCATTAGCCTAAGCGGCAATATATAATAGATTTCTCCTGGCGTGACTATGTTGAATTTATTTTGTTGTTTTAAGTTTGTTGGGTCACTGTCACTGAGTAACGAATAGCGAGATGAATTAAAAAGTGAAAATAAGGTAAAAAAGGAAAGTTATAGAAGATACAATTGTATCGAATTAGTTATAACGGCACAATATATTTAATTAATATTGTCAACACTAGCGGTTCCGCAAGCCTAGACCATGTTGATGAAAACAAAATTGTCTATGTTGTTTTTAAATTCAGAAATATTGTATTTGATACTACTTTTGTTTAACTGATTTTATTGATTTATTCCAGTGCGAATATAGCGAATCGTTTATTCGCTGGCAGTGGGACTGTTCTTTATGTGATTTTTGTCACCCTATTAATAACAAGAATGTTAAATTTCACTGATTAAAAGCCAAGCTTTTTTATATAATTTATAAACATGAATTATTTTACGCGTATTATTATTTTGTTATTCTTTAAGAGCACTTGTTATGAATTTTTTCAGCAAAAATACATTTACGTCACGCCAGATAACCTATATACGTAATTGCAATGGCTTTAGAATGAAAAATATTCCATTTATTAGTCGATAGCTTAACTTATTCTTAGTGAAATAGCTTACCTATAGTCACTTAAAAATGACAAGAATCAAAACTAGTTGTGCCCAGTATACGAATAGCTAATTAAATTAAGTAATCATATAATTTATTTTAAGATACAGTAGTGGTAATATTTTTGGATTCCTATAAACATATACGTAATTTCATCTTAATGTAGGATAGTCGAGTAAAATTTGGTCGAGATTCTTTCGATTTCTTTTTAGTTATCAACGAATTAAAGTGCCAAATTCATTTTCTATTTAATATGTTTATATTTATTATCAGTTTACCTCAGAAAGTTCCTCAGTTTTGCCGACTATTCGAATTATTATCGAGTTTATTTTTATTTGATTCGCGATTTAAGAAAGAATCTTCGTCTAAGTTTTCTTGTATTTACTTTGTGTTAATGGTATTGTAAATATGATAAACGTCTTATTTATAAAGCTTTTTATCATTGAATAATGTTAATAAATTAAAAACATTGGTTAATTAAATTGATACACTTGTTTTAAACTCACTACTTTCGATTTTATACAAATTAATTTTAACGGAATACCGCAATATTGTTTATTTATTTATTTGAAAACGTGCTCATGAATATAATACGTAATTTTGTCCTTACGAAGCATTTGTCATACGTAAATACTAGGTAGGCCCAATTTATTGTAATGTATCATAATTGATTAATATTAATTAGTAATAAACGAAGAGAAATACTTAAAGTCGAGGGATACTAGTTAAAAATGATTTAAATGTTTGTGTTTTATGATTGTAATTGTGTGGAAAGTTGTGTAATATTATACGAGTATATATTACCTATCATTATATATTGAATGGAAAGCGATATTATAATTTTTTGTACAATATCGGCTATAGTGCGAGATGGATCTGCATTAAATAAAAATTCTGTTACTGTAAAATATATCTTTTATTTATAAACCATCCATCCATTCATTTAAGGTCTAATACTGGAATCGGTTCCCCTAATGAAGGTTTAAGCGTAGAGTGACCTCAGTGACTCTTGACGTTACACAGAAAGACTCTTGTCCCCTAGCCGCCCCCAACGACTTTTACAGGAACACAGGAAGTGTTGCTATTCTAGACCGATACTACTTCAAGCACGCTTAGGATAAGTGGGCGTGGAATTGCATTATATTAATATTATAAATATATAAACAATGGAAACAGACGTTTAAACAATATGATTATTGACAGATTATGCAATTTAAACCTATGAGACGTCAAATACTTATATTGAAATTTTTTTAACAAAATATTTCAATATATTTAGAAACCGACTTCTATGCCACAAAAAAGGAAAAATAATTTAAGAATATGTCGGGTTAGTATATACACAGTATATAGTACATAGTCTCGAAGTCGGCGCTCAACATATATCGCTAGATCACGACAACCAATCTAGTATCCTCCGAGCATATGAGCGCCGACGTCAGAACTCTGTACTGTGTATGTACTAGCCCAACATATACTTAAATTATTTTTTAATTTTTTGTGGCATAGAAGTCGGTTTCAACTTTTTGTTAAAAAAATTTTTTTCTTGCTTTTAGTGATGACTTGTATTTGTATTCGTATAATATCAATATTTATGCTTCGTTAATATAAACTTACGCGAAAGCATAAATTGAAACCTTAATAAAAACGCAAATTCATCTTCCAACATAAATGTAATAAATTAAATCGAAGCCATAACATATAAAACGTTTATGAATTGTATTGAGGTAAGTAGAGGTTAGGTCTGAATTTATATGAATTGGGCGCACGCGCTTGCAGCGCGCTACCGCACGTTGCTCGCTTAGTTTTAAATTTTATTTAATGTTCCAACCCAACCTAATCCATACTATATAAAACGCTACAGCTCAACCTAATCCTTAGCCAAAGACAGTAGCATCATCAGGGTTTCAGATATTCAGAGTCAGACATTTTCATCCCATGTCTCTACGTTAAAAATATGTAAGCAACAAATTCCA